>JAWPHD010003073.1:0-229819 GCA_037043455.1 Cyrtodaria siliqua
GTAAAAATACAACAATCGTGGTCACTGGCAATATCCATACATTTTTATACATACACTTTTATATTACATGGTTATTAAATATAAAATATGAGAAGTAATTGCATCTTTAACAGTAACACTGAGATTTCACAACACACATACATACAAGTGCATGCATAAATTATTATTATTATTATTATTATTATTATTATTATTATTATTATTAATAATAATAATATTATTATTATTATTATTATTATTATCTTACTACCTACTTCTAAATGCGGAATTCGGAATGCGGAATTCGGAATGCGGAATGCAGAATTCGGAATGCGGAATTCGGAATGCGGAATGCGGAATGCGGAATGCGGAATGCAGAATTCGGAATGCGGAATGCGGAATGCGGAATGCGGAATTCGGAATGCGGAATGCAGAATGCGGAATGCGGAATGCGGAATGCGGAATTCAGAAGTCAAGAAATTGTTATGTGTGTGAGTGGTGTAGTAGCATTAGTAGTAGTAGTAGTAGTAGTAGCAGTAGCAGTAGCAGTAGGATAAGTAGTAGTAGTAGTAGTAGTAGATATAGTAGTAGTAGTAGAATTAGTAGTAGTAGTAGTAGTAGCATTATTATTAGTGTAGTTGTAATAGTGGTAGAAGTAGTAGTAGTAGTAGTAGTAGTAGTAGTAGTAGTAGTAGTAGTAGCATTAGTAGTAGCACTAGTAATAGAAGTAGTAGTAGTAGTAGATATAGTAGTAGTAGTAGCATTAGTAGTAATAGTAGTGTTAGTATTAGTAGTAGTAGTAGTAGCTCTAGTAGTAGTATTAGTAGTAGTAGTAGTAGTAGTAGTAGATCTAGTAGTAGTAGTAGTAGTAGTAGTAGTAGTAGAATTATTATTAGTAGTAGTTGTAGTAGTGGTAGTAGTAGTAGTAGTAGTAGTAGTAGTAGTAGTAGTAGTAGTAGAATTATTAGTAGTAGTAGTTGTAGTAGTGGTAGTAGTAGTAGTAGTAGTAGTAGTAGAGTAGTAGTAGTAGTAAAAGTAGTAGTAGTAGTAGTAGTAGTAGTAGTAGATCTAGTAATAGTAGTAGCATTATTATTATTATTTTTTGCGTTGTTTTTTTCATTCTCGCTGAGAGCCATTACCTTCTCTTAAAATCTAAGTGGTGCGAATACGCTTAAATATATACCCGAAAGTTAAAAATAACATAATTAAAAAAGCAAAACATTTTTTAACTCGAGTTTAATAGATGTGATCCAAGGATTCACACACGCGGATCCAGGATTTTACCTCGAGGCGTGGGGAAAGAGTCTAACTTAGACCAAATGTTTTAACAATAAAAAACAAACATTTGCGATTTTCACGGGTGTGGGGTGTGGTGGTGGTGTGTGTGGGGGAGGAGGGGGCTTAATATATTATATATTATATAATTTAGAAAATCTCAGTCCGGCCCCCACTTTCTTCCCTCTGTATCCGCTAGTAATCCACTCTGAGTTTACACACCACTCTGGGTCCGCTAGTGATATATAGCGCTGGCAAAAATTACTACGAAATGCGGAATGCGGAATGCGGAATTCGGAATGCGGAATGCGGAAGTCAGGAAATAGAAGTGAAGTAAATGAGAGCCAAATGGGCCATCGTACAATCGACCCTCTTTACGTTTAGCGACAAACGTTTTTACATTTAGCGACGTGTTTACATTTACCGACGTAGTTTTACATTTAGCGTTGCTACATATGGCCAAAAAAGGTGGGTGAATGAATGAATGAATGAATGAATGAATGAATATTCCAACACAATAATTAGTACCAATTGTTTGTAATTAATATCATGCTTTATATATTTATGGTGGAATAAAATATTAGTATCACTGGGAAGTAGTCTCAATTATAACAGTAAACAACACAAAACCCATTTAACCACACAATAATTGTCCTATTGAGACACAACTATATATCTATCTATCTATACATACTGCAACACCCTCTTTCGAATATTATGTGCAGGTGCGCGTCTGTGCAGTGTAAGATAAAAGGGGTAAAAGATGTCTTAAAAACTGGTGAAGGTGAAATAAAGATAATAGGGTTAACTGTTAAAAGTCTGAGCAAGACAAAGTGATTTTTAAAAGATAAACTACATCAATAACGAACCACGAATCTGTTTTGACCGAATAGTGTCTATCCTGTGTGAATCATCGTGAACATACCACAGATTCGTTTCATCGTATACCGATGTTAAAGTATTTACGTATGTTCGACTTCTAATACATATATTACTGTTCTACAGTCATTTTTACATAAAATGTCGCTTTTTTCCTTTTACACTTGGCAACAAAAAAATGTTTTTACATTTAGTTCCTTTTTTATTACATTTATCGAGGCTCACGATTTTACATTTAAAGACGTTTGCATTCATTTAGCCACCCTTTTACGTTTAGCCTCCCCACTGGGAGCTCGACTTGTGAGGAAGTGTCGATTCTTACGGATGGCGGGAGGTGTACAATACTGGTTCTACTCAGGAAAAATTGGTGGTCTGCCTCAACCATAAAACAAAATCGACCGTCATATATATCCTTGCATGTGTTAAAAATGACGTAAAACTCAATACATACATACATATGTTTAACGACAAAAGTTTTTACATTTAACGAAGTTTTTACATTTAACGAAGTTTTTACATTTAGCGTTGCTACAATGTGTTTTCTTAGAATTAAATTATAACACCTATACAACTGGGTACTGAGGATTTACTAAGTATTTCGAATTAGTGCAGTTTTCAATGTTCCTAATTCTAAAATATGCCAACTTAAGATATGTTGAAATCATGTTTTACTAACATTACCACAACAAATGTTTTATCAAACGAACTTTTCGAAATATGTAATGTTAAGGACCTTTGGTCACCCATCTTTGAAAAGAAAATCCAAAATGGATGGGGTATGGTTAAAGACACATTTCCCAACGCTATTTGGTCGTTGAAAAAGCATGAGAAGCTTGAATATTTACAGCCAGCACGCTTCATGGCTGATCAACTCAGGTATATAAATTGAGGCCCGCTCTTAGTTTTTTATTTGTAGAACACTGCTATATTGAGGGTAAGAATAGCCTAACAACACTTTGTAATTTACTTTAATGAAGAAATATATGTTCATAATTTAGCTTTTGAATACAAAACTTATCTGGTATTTCTTAATTGTTTTTAGACCAAAAATCAGAGAACAACACAATAAATATACAACATTCTTTAATGTGCTATTATGTGGACTGGTCACAAATGCTTTATTGTGTGGGCCTCATAATCTGAAGAAAATTGAATTTGGATGTATTAAACACAACCGAGTGACTGTTGTGAACAGAAACATGGAAAAACAAGAGTAATTTATTATTATATTCGAATAAAAACAGCACAAACTAAATAATATCATATGAATACGATCAAAATGACCTGTTTATCCGAATGTTTCACCATACCGCATGTTTCAATTTACAATGCACGTGCATGCTTTTCATGTGTATCATGTGTGTGTGTTGAAGGCACATGGCGTATAAAGAAAATTTTGGATGATGTGATAACATGGCTTATTTTATTCATAAATGATGTCTCGTCTGCACTCGCTGGATAAATGGACTATTTTATGGACCAGTTTATTTCACATAAAAAACAAAACAACTTTGAGTAAAACTGTACCAAACTTTTCGAATATAAAGCGCACAATTTCTGCCATATAAGTATTTTTTCTAATATTATGTTCACGTGAATAGTGTTGAATTACTCTCATGTACTATATGGTTGACATTGCTTGTGTCTAAAATGCGTACATCGTTGAAAAATTCACTTGACCATATCTCATCGATTATGGATTTTTTTTTATCAAAGATGGCTGACCTTAACGCTGAATTGTAGTTATTTGAATTTCAAACGATATTCAATTAAAAGGGAGGTAATTTAGAATTATCCATGTTTCCGTTTATTATAGACGGAAAATCAGCAATTAATGGGTTGAACTTTTATGTTTTTTTATATCATTACCTACCAATCTTCAGAAGTTGACATATTTAAGCGGACCTTGATTCATGGTTTGTGTTTTATCAGCGCATTTCATGTTTTTATATACAAGGAGGGTAACTCTCTAAAGATGTAAAAAAATAAAACAAAAAATAAATATTTTACAAACTATTGGTCAAAACAAAATACTTATCACACAACAATTCTAAAATATATTTAAACTAAGGAAATTATAAGATAGAAAAGTGAGTAATTAGGAATTTTGTTCAGTATATTATGATTATTAGTCGCTCAAACAGTTATAACTCTACACTATGCCAGTAAGATAGCATCTGCCATATTATTATTCATGACCATTTGATACTTGAGACGAAAAATAATCACGTACAAAATTCTTTCATCGCTTCATTTAGAATCCTTTACAGGTAACTCCATTAAAATTTACCCTCGGACGGGAATATTTATTTTCATAACTTCTCTGAAAAATAAATCTAATTTATATTTCCACTCAATTGATTTGGTGAATTTTAATCTGGTACGGTATACAATTTAGGGATAATACCCGCTCAATGTGTCTGTCTATTACATCTTTCCGCGACGTTGAGCTTAATGCGAAAATCTGTCATTCGCTCTTCCTTAAAAAGAAAAGTATCTAGTAAAACACGAAATTGATTTGTGAAGCAAAATCAAAATCTAAACGCAATTTTGATTAGGGATCAAAATAACTCGTACCGTATTGTTCCATGTATATTTCCGCATTTTTCTGTATCGTTCCATGTATATTTCCGTATTGTTCCGTATCGTTACATGTATATTTCCGTATTGTTCTGTATCGTTCCATGTATATTTCCGTATTGTTCCGTATCGTTCCATGTTTATTTCCGTATTGTTCCGCATAGTTCCATGTATCGTTCTGTATAGACTGTATCGTGTCAACCGCGGCGTGGTCTAGTGGTAGCGCGTTCGCCTATGATGCTGGAGGTCGGGGGTTCAATCTCCAACCCTTTGTTTGACGTTCAGCAAATACACCGTAGTTCTAGGCCTGGTCATCCCGGTGTCAGTATAATGTGACTGGGTGGGGTATCATGGCATGTGTCTACGCCCTACGGTGTGGTATTTCAGTGTGACAGCACTGTAAAGTTGAGCATTGATCTCAATATACAAGTATACACCGTCGTGACATGAATGAACTATGTTAAAAGCAACTTTTTTAAATGTTATTTATACACCACAATACCATATATCGTACATCCTCCATTTTTGTGGGGTCGGGGTAGGGGGATGGAGAATGGGTGGGGGAGAGGGGCGGGGGTATCGTCTAATTGATCCAATATGCTTCTGCATGATCCCAAATCCTAGTGTAGACAAGCCATGTTTTATGCAGATGTATAAAGGTGTGGTGAGAAAAAGCAAAACGTTCTTTCTTAAAAGGCGCTTCTTATTCGCTTTGAACTACGTGGGTGGGTAATGAGCCCAAGGCTAAATTATTGTTGGGCTCATACCATGCACTCAGTGATTAGGATAAAAGAAGGAAGATAACTACACATTGCAGAACTGTTACATAAACGTTATTACGAATTCGAAATGTTAAGAATTTTCCCCCAGCATACGTGTCGCCAGGGTCGATATACGTTTATATATCGACCCTGGTGTCGCCGAGCTCGGTTTATGTCCGCAACACACAACTTTGTAATATGGTTAATATTTTCTCTTTTTTTTTGTTCTTTTTTTTTGTTCTCTTTAAAACAATATGAGATAGTCACACTTAGAACTATTGCATTATGCTTTTTTTTTTAATCTCTACCTTCTGTTTAACAAAATGTTAAAAGAAAGACACACAGTTGTGTTATCCCCCTCCCTAACTTGCATCTCCGCCTTCAAATGTATGGTATATTTTCTTGAATGGCACAACTGTAAAGCTAATGGTATTGTGATTTCATAGGGATTTGGTCGGCCCAATGTATAGCATTGAATTGAAATCCGAACGACCCGGGTTTAAGTTTCATCGGCGTATTCTTAGGCAAGACATTTTCCTTAAGCCTCGCCCATTGGATAGGGAGGTAAACCGCGGTTGTTCGCAAACCACAATAATCTATTCTTTAGTAAGAGTATGGGATGCCTGTGTGTCGTTCCCTATCTCTAGTGCGGCTCTAAATACCATTTGTAGCATGGTCACTGAAAATTCTCTTTGTAATAGCACATGTCAGAATAAATGGTGTACTACAAGTAATAGATAGAGTATGGTTTCATTGAGTTGGTTCATTTAAACATCGAGATGGGCTGTAGGAACCTCAAACGCGAAACATGTCACAAATGTAAAAACGGTTACAAATGTAAAAAAAAATTCACATATGTAAAAACATTCGACAAATGTAACACGTTTGGTGACATATGTAAAAAAAACAAAAGTGACAAAAGTGAAGAAAAAAAGTTAACAAATGTAAAAAAAAAAAAGTTGCATTTGTGGAAAAATAAAGAACACAAATGTAAAAATACATTTTTAAACGTTCATTTTTTAGCTCTGTTGATCAAAGGTCATGACCATGACGTGGTGCGGTGTAACACCGTATATAGCTCATTCCGTATATAGCTCACCAGTAAGCTTTATATGTAGGCATATAGCTCACATTTTCTACGTATATAGCTCACACCAAAGTAAGCTTTATACGGTGAAAAGGCATGGTCATTCCGTATATAGCTTATCACCATCTAAATACAAAATTAGTTAAAATAGGAGCGCACAATAACAGAAAATAATTGCATAAACTATGTTGCTGGTTACATGGCGTCTACCCTTGTTACTACTACTACTACTACTACTACTGCTGCTGTTGCTACTGCTGCTGCTGCTGCTACTTCTACTACTACTACTACAACTACCATTATAACTACCACTGTTACTACGACTGCTACTATTACAAATATACTACTAACAGCACAACCACTACTACTTCTACCGATACGAATACCACTACTTCTACGACCACTACTACTTCTACTACGACTACTGCGTTGAAATAGGACATTTTCTTGCTCATTTTGCGTTCTTCAAAGTAGATTTTAGGCACACTTTCAACGTAAGTACAGACACATTGCGGATATATATTATTTTTAATATAGTGTATGTAGCAAAACACTTGTGCTGAAGTACAAGTGTCGGTCCGTCTGTCTGTTCGTCCTGAGTAGGTAAGGGTTGCCGAAATGGTAATTTTTGGAAGATCGTAATTAATAGCAAAGTTCGAATAACTATCTTTACGTAGATGTTTTTTATTATGTAGTGCTATCCTATTAATAAATGCATAGACAGAGGCATTATTCAAGTGTTCGTCCGTCTGCCTGTACAGAACCGTTTGTGTACTTGTATAAGCATTCATTTTGGCTATTTCAAAGTCTATTTTAGGCCTACCAGCAACATTTTTATTTCTAAAGAAAATGTATAGTGTTACCCATGTCCGCGTGTGTGTGCGCTCGCGCGTGCTCTTCGCGCACTGCATGCTCTTCACGCAATGCACGCTCTTCACGCATTGCACGCTCTTCACGCAATGTACGCTCTTCACGCAATGCAGGCGCTTCACGCACTGCACGCACTTCACGCAATGCACGCTCTTCACGCACTACACGCTCTTCACGAAATGCACGCTCTTCACGCAATGCACGTTCTTCACGCAATGCACTCTCTTCACGTAATGCACGCAATGCACGCTCTTCACGCACTACACGCTATTCACGCACTGCACGCTCTTCACGCAATGCACGCTCTTCACGCACTACACGCTCTTCACGAAATGCACGCTCTTCACGCAATGCACGTTCTTCACGCAATGCACTCTCTTAAAGGTTAAGGTTACACTTACCCAATCAACCCAAAAAAACGTCTCTTGCGCTGTAATTTATTTACTATTATACCTTCAATCTGGAAACATACAAATACATGTATTATCCATTTTGCAACAACTACCCTATTGCATTCATGGTAGTAGGTCAAATGTCAAGGTCACTCTGACCTGATCATGAAAACATATTTCTCGGATGTCATTCTTGGAACTATTTGCCCTACAATATTAAAACTTTATAGTGCCCTTTTGATTATCAAACGCCAGCTTCAGCTGCTTTAAAATAGTCTACGCCGCATTGGTTACAGAGGGCTCAACAATCAACAACTCCTGAGTATACACTGGAATCCTGACAGTCCCTCTTTTACCAAAGACTTCAAACAGACTCCCAACACCACCCTACGGCCATCCATTCCATTCAACAGCTTTCCAGATGTTCACATAGTAACAACGTACTGATACCAACTGGAATTTAATTATGTGCGCCTTTTTATAATTTATGCGGGGCGTCCGTGGCAGAGTGGTTGGTTAGAGTCTCTGACTTGAAATCACTTGCTGTAGGTTCGATTCCTCCGGGGCCTAGGAATCTCTGTGTGAGGAAGCTATCCAGCTGGCTTGCGGAACGTCGGTGGTTCTACCCAGGTGCCCGCCCGTTCATGAAAAGTTGCGGTGGTGGTGAATATGGGGTGGGGGATGGGAGTGTGGCTGGGGCGCAACATAGATATAGGTGTAGAATTGATAAAAAAAAATAACACAGAAATATGTATAAACAATCGGGTTTGGGGTGGGGTGGGGTGTGTGGTAATGATCGGATGGAAAATTGAGAAAAAGGCGGAGGTTGTGGGGGGAGGGGGCACATGAGAAAGCTATATTTGTAAGAATTGATAAGAACACATCAATATGTCCTAAATGATTAATTATGTCCATTGAATATAAAACTAAATCACATGGTTTTAGTCGTATGTGTATTTTGCCTATGCTTTTTCCAGATGGCCTCCAGTCACTTTAATATATTAAAATAGGTAGAGCGACATTTATTAAGTTAATCCAAATTGAATAGGCGCTGTTCCCTGTCAGTGTGATAGTAAGAATCAATTAAACATTGCAACAGATGTGCATTAGCACTTGACCAATATCATATTTGTGCTTTAAAGTTAGTTAATAAACGTAATCGTGCTTTATTGTGTCGTGTTCATTGTCATCTGATAATCTAAGTCTATGTAAAACACGTGGTTGGGCGGGGGGGGGGGGGGGGGGGGGGATCCATTTGAACAGGATTGGTTAGAGGACCATACGCTTATAGTAAATGCAAAATATTAAACCTCTGGCTCTTACAGTTCCTGAGAAGAAGATATGTTTTCCTATATAAGCCTATGTAAAACTGTGACTCCTGGGGCGGGGCCAAATTTGACCCCAGGGTTACCATTTGACAAACTTAGTAGAAGACACATGTAATACATGACAGCTCTGTACATTGTGGTTTCAGAGAAGAAGGGTTTTAACGATTTTTCCTATATAAATCTATGAAAAACATGTAAAATCTCAATATACAAACTTTGGACCCTCGGGGCACAATCATGTTTTATCCTAGGGATTGTATTTAAACAAGGCTAGGCGTTGAAGATTATTTAAAAAAAAATTGTCGAAATCTGTTCAGTGATTCTTTAGAAGAATATTGTTTAAGGTTTTGACAATATATGGTAATGGCGGCCATCTTGGATGTCGCGCTGACCTAATGCTAAAAAGTAATTCATTTAATTATCATCCATGTGATGTTTGGTCTAAATTGGCCAAGCGGTGTCTGAGGAGAAGTCGCCACGAACAACAATTTACGGGCGGACAGACGGACGGACGGACGGACTCCGCACCACGTCAAGGTCATGACCTTTGATCAACAGAGCTAAAAAAAATGAACGTTTAAAAATGTATTTTTACATTTGTGTTCTTTTTTTTTCCACATATGTAACTTTTTTTTTTTTTACATTTGTTAACTTTTTTTTCACGTTTGTCACTTTTGTTTTTTTTACATATGTCACCAAACGTGTTACATTTGTCGTATGTTTTTAAATATGTGACTTTTTTTTTTTACATTTGTAACCGTTTTTACATTTGTGACATGTCTCACGTTTGAGGTTCCTACAATGGGCGTAGCCCATCGAGGTGTTTAAATGAACCAACGAGATGAAACCATACTCTATTTGTATATAGGACCAACTTGACTAGACAAAGAAAGATAACTCGTCAATGTAGATATGTTATAACACTTGATTACCGCCTACCGCGTGATGCCCTTATTTGAGATTCTCCAGTCAAGTTGGTCCATTGTTTATGTTGTGCTTAACTAACCCTTAAAATAACGGCAAAATTACGCTACAGAACCGTTTATCAAAACTCTATCCAGGTGTTTAGGTCATATAATAATGTACATGTGCCGATAAAAAGTAACGTTTTATTCACGGGTTCTTAAATACTCGTGACTGAATATGTGTAAAAGGAATTATGAGTTGGTGTATCCCGCCAGCAAAGTTTACAGCAGATGTTTATTGTTTCTAAACCTACCTACGACCAGTTATATATATGATTATATATATATACCTACCTTCGACCAGTTAATATATGGGTTTTTTATTTTATTTTTTTAAAATATATAAGTTATATATATATATATTATACATAATATAAACGGATTTTACAATCCAAGCCAGAACTCAAAACTGGAATGTCAAATTAAGAGTTACCAACTCATAATTCATATATGTTAATGGAATTTTACCAACTCATATTTCATTTTTTACGCATATTCAATCTCGATTATTTGAAGTTCCCATTACTTTTAATCAACACAGGCATGTATTGCATGACCTGAATACCTGGTTAGGGGTTTGGATAAACATCTTTGAAGTGTAATTTTGCTGTTAATTGCCTTGTTAGTCCCTTTAAAGGGAATGTAGCGACACAGTCAAACAATACCTTTTATTGAGATTTCTGAAAAACTTGCAAAAAGGTGAAATAATTATCAAAATCGGATGATAAACAAAAAAGATATGACCATTTGAATGTTGTTCTAAAATGGATATGGGAGCCGCCATTTTGAAAATTATGACGTCATAGTTCCATATGACCATATATGATTTAAAAGCAAATCAATGCAAATCAGTGCAAACTCCTTAACTGGTCATATAAAGAATTATTGCCATTAGTTATGCATGCTCTTCATACAGTTACTTTATCCTATAAATGAGTAAAATATTCATCTTTATCGATATTCCATATATGGTCATTTAAAACTGTGATGTCATAGCTCTAAAAATGGTGGCTTCCATATCTGTTTCAACAGAACCTTCAAACGATCATATCTTCTTTTACTAATTGTTTCACCCTTTTCCAATTTTTTCAGAATCCTCAATAATGAAGATATTTGGCTGTGTCGCTATATTCCCTTTAATTCGACGCTCCAGTTTTGGGGTTTGGCATGGCTGGTTAAAACCATTTGTATTGTGCCTATAGCGTTTGTAAATTATATATATACTTCGTCGTCAGTAGCTTTAGAAACTGTAAATAATATCATGTTGGTTGGATAGGGACAACTCATCCATCAAGGTTACCCCTACCACAAACTTTTCAAGACCGTTGTAAAAAAAAAATAATATCAAATCACGTTTAATTTTAAAATATAAATTAAACGTTATTTATAAACATTTAGAACCGCGACAACGATGATTGCAGCCTGGCTCTGGAAACGCAATAAACACATTTTGCGAGATCCTTTCTTTTTCCATTTCATTCAATATTTATAAAAAAAATATTTAAAAAAAAAATGTAGATGTTGAGACTTGATTCAACTGACTCAATTATTTTGCTCCGTACTATATGTTTATACCCATTTGCAAGTTTGGCAAAACGCTTTCCTCATTAATGAACGATGACGGACAGACGACAACATAGATCTGAAAAGGGTGGTAAAGTTTAATGTTTGATATATATACGCGATCATCTCTGTGTTACAATTAGATTGGCTATTAATGCTGCCAAGTTTGTCAACGGACAGTCTGGTGGGGATTCATTATTTATATTACCCCCGTTTTATTGGGATGACAGTAGGGTAAGTGTGAGTTTGCACCCTAGAACCGGGTTTAAACCCCCAGCGGCCTTTTTTGCCCCTGACCGTTCCAAGGCGGTAGTCCTATTGTCAACCCTTTTGTGTTTGTGATGTCTTATTTGGCCTTTTATTCATCTTTAAAGTTGTTCTTTGTTTCTGTGTGTGTTTGTGGTTGACTGTCGTCCTTGAATGTTCGATTTTTATATCTATATTTATTATAGCTTAAATGATTCTCCATGCCACTTCCGCGTCTTCCATAGCAAAGTGAGGACGTTGACAACTTGTTAAAAACTCAAACGTCGTTAAAATTCTGGAAAGCCTACTTTATCATGCAAATAAACATGTCTGCTAATTAACATCAACAAGGAAATAGGGGTCGAATGTCTTCTAAGAAAGATTTCTTCGGTTGTATACTAACAATGGGTCATAGGTCAACATTGTTTTGTTTTAAACATATTTATTTTACATCGATTGCGAAACAAGTTATTGCAACTTAGATTAATCACTCTCGATGGCTTCCTGGGTAGAACCAGTACTAAGCAATGTGGATTAATTATCTTGCTCAAGGATAAATAACGTGGTCGCGACGGAGGATCGAACCCACGACCTCTCGATCAGGAGTTCGGCGCTCTACCACTGGACCACGCACTCCACTGTTTTGAACCCTTACACTTGCATACCATTGTTTTGAACCCTTACACTTGCATACCCTTTCTGCTTTCACTTTTGAAATGATTATGTATATATAAAACTGTCAAAAGCATGATGAGCTGTATTTCCAAATATCAATAAAATGTCCAGAATACAGTTAGAACCAAAATGAGCCAAAATATCAAAACAGGAAACTGCACTAGAAAGCATGTTTAAAGAAAGAAAAAACACACTCTTTAATAGAAAATGTTCTACGTTCCAGCAGGCGAGCACATCCTGTTGATTTATCATCACACATTTAACGTGTCTTAACAACATATTAAATAAATTCAGGGTTGTTTCCCCTTGTTTATAAGTTTAGCAGGCCTGCCAAAACGTTTTAACTAAACATCCTGAGATTTTTAAAAATTAAGATTTAAAAGCGCGCGAAGATCATTTTTAAACGGAAATTTGAGCGCGCGACTTGGTTTTCGCACTATTTTTTTTAAAGCGCAAATTTAATTCTAAGAAAACAATAGATTACATACTTCAACATGCACACAAATTGTTTGTTTCAGAGAGGACCACAATCTTTTTTTTTATGAAACTGCAAATATTCTACATGTGATATTCCTAAATGCAAATATAATGTCTCCACACCATGGCCGGCGCGGACACCACGTTCTCCTACAGCGCTTAAACACAGTACAATCATCACAAGCTATTATTATCTATTTATTTATCTATTTGTGTAGTTGTATATTTGCATTGTTTATTATTTTTCTGACTAGATTTATATATTGTAAACATGTTGTAGACGGGAAACTATATAGTTTAAGTCTGAATAAAAAATTGTTCTATTCTGTTCTGTTCTGTTATAGTGATACCACACAGTAGAATTTGCTAGTTCTTCAGACTTGTTATTTCAATTAGGTTGACTGATTTAAAAATCAAGAGATATATTGCTGCTTTTGCACATGCTGTTATGTCACTGAAGGAACTAATTATGTCCTTAGGTGTTAATTGCAGATTCAGTCAGTGCATTACACCGACCCACACTGATTTACCCTCCTTTGCACTATGGCGTGTAACGTGGCCAATGCAGGAAATAGCTGATACACTGTGAACATATAGCTGTTAAATCCTGAACTTTTTGTTATGATGGAAAATGCGGAGATTGTACACTTAAATCCGGAGATCCGGGAGCAAATGAAAAATCCGGAGAATTTATCCGGAGTTATAGATTCTTTATAGATTCTTTATTTCCTCCAATGTACAGGAGAGCATATACATATAATTGTAACATATAGTACAAATTCAAAATTTAACATTAGCGAACGTTAACATATATCTATAAATATAATGGATCAAGACTATATACATACATCAATACATGTTGATTACAGATTATTTTACAATTAGACTATAGATGAGTTCAGAATTTGAACTAAATACTATTTATATGAATCATATTTTGCTATGTATTACCATATGCATGACTCTTGCCGAAACGAAACACAAGAAGACAAAATGGTGCAATATACTCATAACCTTATATATTAATATGTATCATATTTATGACTCTTGCCGAAACGAAACTCAAGATGTAAAAATGGTACAGTTTACTCAGCTTAAATTAGTTTAACATGTATCATATGTATGACTCTTGCCGAAACGAAACTCAAGATGTAAAAATGGTACAGCTTACTCAGCTTAAATTAGTTCATGCCTACTCTCATAATTAATAATATAGACTTATTAAACATAGTAGGAACCACTATTGAAAATATTATTTCATTTTCTATAATAAAACACATACAATCTAAATTATTTATGTAGTAATGTATATCTACACAAAATAATAAAAGAATATTCCCAGCATTCAAAACGGAGTCGTAATATCGTCCGCTGCCTGCTGGCATTACTGAAAAAGACACTTATCCATTATGTATTTTAAATACACTTATAGTAATTAATTACACCTTCGTGACAATATGCTGCATTACTATGTATAATTAAAAATAGTATGAACCTTTTTTACAATAATAGCCAACATGTTATCAGTTTCAGATTCAATTGTCGAAAAGTGTTTGAATCCTGATAATAATATGCATATCTGATCTCGAGGACCTTTAAGAATAAACTCTTTGTATGACTTTAATCCAAAATTTTGTATTAATGTGGAGTCATTAACTGAACAGTAATGCATAATATGTAATAATAAGTTGTCTACTAACAAATCACACATTTTACACTTTTCAGAGCGACTAAAAGAGAACAGTTTTTCAAGTATTAATATTGCAGTATAGCAATGTTTCTTTAAATCAGGTCTTTCCCTGCTTAATTTCCAAATATCACTTGGTTCCAGATTGTTAAATAAACAATAGCATGGTATTTCATTTAACTTAAGGCCTACTCGTGAGAGCCTTTGGTTTGATTCCAGATCGCACACCTTAGTTTTCAAAATGTGTTTCAATAAGTATTTTGATGGAATATTCGACGTTGCTACAAAACTCTCTAGTAAATAAAATATATTATATTTTTTAAGCAGTCTGTGTATATCTGGAATATAACCTAACACTTGGTTGTCATTATTTAAAAAACTCATCAACCTATTTATAAATATCTGCTTCGCGAGGTATTTATTTGGTAATCTACACAATTGACCAAAAAATTGTATTTTTTTAAAGTCAATTACGGTTTCAATTGGCGAAATTCCAAGAGCACTTAAAGCTATATCAGTACTTGTATATGTAGGCAGCTTTTGGATATATTTGACACAGAATCTGTGTGACCTCTCCAATTCTAATACATTGGAAGGAGAAAGCGAATTCCACAGTTCACAGCCATACAGCGCTTTTGATAACACGATTGTGTTGTAGATTGTCAAGGATGTTAACGGATTGAGCCCATGTGGGTGAATTCCGCTATTTATCAGACTTAAAAAGGTACCTCTTAATTTTGTATTGGACTCATGAATAGAGTCATTTATGTCCATATATTTATCTATACGAATACCAAGATGAGTATAGAATTGGACTTCATTTATTATTTGGTTCGCACCAAGAGTCCATTGCCTGGTGTTACGATCAAATTCAGCCTGTGTTTCATTAAATACTATCACTGCACATTTTTTAATATTGTAATCAAAGCGCCATTTCATAGCATATTTATAGCACATATCAAACATCTTATTTAACCCATTTTTAGATAATGATATGAGGACCATATCATCAGCAACAGTAGGGGATCCTGCATTTAAGTTATACATACAGAAACCAAGTCCACTGTTTTCTAACTCTTTAATTAGCCCATCTATGAAGAGAAGGTACAGAATTGGGGAACTTTTGCCACCTTGTCTAGTGCCTTGTTTTACATAAAACCAGTCTGAAATACAGCCTTGGTTTTTTACGCAACTTTGCATATTACGATACATATTAGCAAACGTTAAAAATATGTTGTCATCTATTTCGGTCTCAAACAATTTAAGGAGCATTCCATTGTGCCAGAGACGATCAAATGCTTGGCGGGCGTCCATGAGACCAACACATACTTTGCTTTTGTTTTCTTTACCGTAGAGAATACACTCTTTAGATAAAAATGATGTCATCATGCACCCTAGTTGCTCCTGAAAGCCCCCTTGTAGAGGACTTAATCTTGATAACATTTTTGCCTTCGAGCGACGTAATAATATGTCTTCATAGATTTTCAAAGTCGTTTGAGTAAGGGTGATCGCCCTGTAATTGTCCGGGTCATCTTTTCGCTTTCTCCCACCTTTATGTAATACTGTTATAATCCCTTTATTCATATCAGAAGGAATGTAGCTTAGGCGTAACATAGCTGAATATAGATTAGCTAAAAGGTTACTTATTACTATCCCGCCATATATGTAATGTTCATAATAAACATTGTCCAGGCCACAGGCTTTACCACGCTTGCACACATTCAGCGACATATTTACTTCTTCAGGAGTTACGTTAATGACGTCATGTGTGTGAGTAGATGCTAAAATATTATTTACTCTAACATCAACAGATTTTTTCCAAGCATCATCATACATCGCGTTTGAGCACGGAGTATATAACTTTGTAAAATACTGTTTGCATTGATCAGTTATATTATTTATGTCTCGATAAACAACCCCATTAAATTTAATTTCGGCCCCTGCTTTCGAATTCGATCGTTTTCTGCGAGAACGCACAAGTTTCCAAAAGTCAGTTTTGTTCATTTCTGCCGTTTTATCTATTTCTTCATTTAACTGGCTTAAATATAGTTGAACATGAAACCTATGTTTTTTCCTAAACTTCGATTTAGCTACTTTATATGATTCAAATGAATTCACGGATCTATCCCTTGGACGACCGTCAATAAGCCACGCATTGCGTCTATCAGTCATAAGTTTGTGTAATTCAGTTAGCTGCGGGTTCCAATATGGTTTGAGAAAATGTTTAAATTTTGATTTGGGAAAACACTTTTCAGATGCCCCACCTACTGTATGTGTGATTATATTGTATGCCTGATCAACTTCAGTGTATTCGCTTAAATACGCACCCTGTAGATTGTGTAGCTCGAATGTATTTTTGAGCATTTCCTGATAACTTTGTATATCCCTTGGAATTACCTTCCGCCAATTGACACCATACGTTGTAGACAAATCACTTTTATTTGAGTCATAATTTACATCAAAAACAGGTACATTTATACTACATATAATTGGTCTGTGCCTCGATACATTCAAACAATGGTCATCTACAATTTCGCACTGATGTATGCAGTCAATTTTTTCTAACGGCAGCATAATATAATCAATGATTGATTCACAGCTTTCATCGTACGATACAAAGGTAGATTTTGCACCAGTGCATAAATCTAAGCTATTCGCAGCGATCAAGTTAGTGTCAAATAAAAATTGTTTCAAGTACCGCTCCCTACTATTACCAGTTTTACTACCCAAGCAGTTAGCATTAAAGTCACCTGTGAAAATCACACATCCATTATCTGAGTAAAGACTCCACAGGTTATATAATTTATCAACATAATTTCTATAGTGTTCAATAGGATGATTGCTGCAGGGTAAATACACTTGAAAAATAAACACAAACTGTTGGGGTGTAATCTGTAATTGTATGCCTACTATTATGTCGTCGTCAATTGTTAAAGGGGTCACGTATCTATCATGTCTAATGTGCCACATAAGGGCGACTCCCCCTTTACCAATTCGTATATTCGTAGCACTTTGAAAGCTACGATCTGATACAGCATGTGTTTTATAGTTATTATCTATGATATCTATAAAGTGTAAATTTGTATTGGATAGCCAGTGCTCGGACAATCCACATATATCTATATCCTTTGAGTAAAGAGAATCGCATAGGTATGTGCTACTTGACATTATACCTGTCACATTCCATGACATAATTTTTAAAGGGCGAATAACGGTCATTTCTAACTTGAGTAAAGATGCACATTACATCGGTATGCATTGATCTAATCGACACTAGTATTCAATTGAGAATACACATTGTAAGTCTCATACTCGATAGGGCCACCATCTGCATTATGTCTATACCCATCCTTAACCACACGCTGCGAACGACCGTATGAATTGCGGCTGTTTGCAAGTCTGCCTTTAGAAAGCCAAGGTTTGCATACGACATCGCGGGGCCAAAAGCCGCTTTTATCGAGTTTCGAACTTTGACTGTTGGCCTCAACATTGAGTTGTATAACAACGTCGTCATTTGAGCGTTTAGAAGGAAAAATTCTAACTGCAGTTACTTTGGGGCCACGGCGCTTTACGTAAGACGCTATTTTACTTTCAGTAATTGTATTGGTAAATCCGCCTACATAGAAACGGAGTGTATGCTTTTTAACATAAACGCTATAATCTTCTTCGCTTTCAATATTCGTACCGGAATTCCATTCTTACGCGGAACGCTTGGTCTATTACCAGGCTGTTTGTTAACGTCGCGACGGCCACTTTTATCTGCGTCTTTCTTAATCGCATTTGAATAAGATATGTCCTTTTGCTGATACAATGCCGCATTACCGTTTCTAACCGGAAGCGTCAATACTTCCGTAGGGAAAGAACCAGGTTGAGCACTAGATACAAAGCCAGACAGAAAGGCGGCAATTTCGAAAGTTGAAACCCCACGTGATATCTCACTCCATGAGACCAAAAACTCACAGAATTTCGTCGAAAATCTGTGACATTTTGAAATCTCAATTTCCAGTTCAGACTATCGAACAGGCAGGACGTCTTGCGGCCGTATGGGACAAAGTGACCCCGCAAGGCGTGCCGCTGTCTGGAATCGTCCGCACCATGTTGTGCAGTAAATTAATATCCAAATAGCTGTACGATATGGTTGAAGCGGGAGGCTATTTATTTGTACATATGTTTTTAACCTGCTTTACTGTGGCCCTAAAAGAGGGACGTTTAGACTCCTACTGTACTGCAACTTCGACGTAGGACCAGCGAGATATCCCTTGTCTTTGCAAGTCCCGCACATGACAAGAGGCAGTATGCGATGGACCACAACGACTCACCACAACTCACCACGGATACATTTCATATTTACGGCCTATTTTAGAATATGCATCAATAGTATGGGACAATTGTACTAACTATGAAAAAGATACTTTAGAAAGAATACAATATGATGCAGCAAGAGTAGTTACTGGTCTCACACGTTCTGTTTCTATTGACAATTTACTGAACGAAATCGGGTGGGTATCACTTGCAAATCGCAGAACTATCCAATAATTAATTTTGGTTTATAAAGAAAATTATGGCTACTTACCACTACATTTAAACGAATTATTTCCTTCCTTAGTTAATGAAATAAATCCCTATAACCTACGAATAATAATGACTTTGTCACTCTGTCACGCCGTACAGAGATTTATTCTAGATCGACAATACCATCATCTTTAAAACTTTGGAACGAGTTAGACACGACAATTCGTGACTCCACAACACTTTCAATATTTAAAACCAAACTTAAGACGCTTTTCAAACCCCCCGTTGTACCTAAGTTCTTCTTGTATGGTGACAGGTATCTAACAGTTATTCATGCACGTATTAGAAACAAGTGTAGTAATTTAAATGCAGATCTTTATAACAATCATTTACGGGATACACCTCGTTGTGTCTGTGGAAATGATTATGAAGATGCCGAACATTTCTTTTTCAGGTGTGAACTTTTTACAAATCATATTCTTCATATGATTATTATAAACTACTTAATTAATACAGTTATGATATGGGACTGATCCGGTGGACGCGTTGGGGCGATTTTTTAGTCAGATGACAACGCAGGCACAACGGTCCAGGACCAATCACATACTTTTATATATATAATGCCTAGTTGACCTTTGATAGGAATTACCTGACATGTTTTTACAGACAGAATCTACTTATGTTCATGTACAATAACCTTCAATATTTAGATACATTACTCAATTTGTGATTTATCCCTTGTATATACAAATTATGTTTCGCTCCAATATCTCACATAATGTCTATGTATTCCTTTGACCGTTGCCCTCCCCAGTGTGACCTCCTCGTGGTTTTGTGTGGACGAGCAACCCTCCTCAGACCAAGGTCTCTCTCATAGAGAGAGGACTTGAATGCTGAGGAGTTGTGCCCGACAAACGGCATTGGGTATTTTTATTATTTTTTATTATTTTTAATAAATATGATATATTTTATTGAGAAACATTAATTATACAACGGGAGCAACGATCAGACATAACATGGACAATGTATATATGTAAATAACACACCGAATATTTTCAAACTTCTAGAGATGTGGGATATATTTTATTATAATAGCTCGCTCGCCACAATTCCGACTTTGGATCATTATACATAGCGGACATCAAAATTCATTGTTTGGTGACAATTGTTGACAGCAATTTAATAAGTAATATACCTACGAAGCTCATTGGTGTCCCTGGCCTAATATAATAGAAACAACTATAGTAAATATACATACAGTAATCCGCCATAGACAATACTTAACTTTGTTTAGCTCTTGCCGCCTAGTAACGAATACGAATGAATAAATAAATCCCCTATGTACATGATGTATAAAATAATTATGAAATATAGAATGTATAATCAACATAAGAAAAGCACGCCAAAATGCCTAGTGCAACAAGGCGTGCCAAAACAAAAACTTAAGATAGATACAAATCAGCGAATTCAATTATTTGTGAATACGCGCATTAATCATCCGATAAGTACCCATAAACTATTATATGGCATTGAAAACTTAAACGATGAACAAAATCAAACCATTTTCTTTGAGGTTCAACAATTCATAAAACAGACGAAACGTTTTCAAAGCTAATATAATTGATTTCTTTCCTCTACTGTCTATTTTTGATATGTTCTTTGTGAGCTTTTACTGAATGATGGGTGGGCTCGGCGGTATGGCGGTAGGGTATGGGACACGGGAGGCTTGTCATGTGTGGAGTGGTTTTTGATGAACGATATTTTATTTGGTATCTTGTAGTTCCTTTTTTTTTTCGTTTCTTTTCGATTACTATTGTTAAAACATTATTTGTTTGCTTTGTTTAACTATATATTGATATAACCATTTTGTTGAACTCTGCCTATTTGGAAAGGACCGTAACTGATGTTGTGATAACTCGTGGTCCAATCCATTTGTAAATGTTATTTATTATTGTAATTTTTATATCAAATGTATTTAGGTAAATAACATCAAGCAATAAAATATTATTAAAAAAAAAAAAAAAAAAAAAAAAAAAAAAAAGGTTTGTAACCTTGGACACTAGACTTGTGAATGAAGTTTAATTCGCATCAGGGCGGCGCAGAATGTTTTCAAAAGGAGGAAAGAAACATGTGTATTTATTTGCACATTTTTATTATATAACAAAAAAAAAGTAGAAATATTTTAAAAAGTATACAAAGTTATATGGCAACAGTAAGCAATACTAACTTGAGAACACAGGCACATACTTAACATATCAAAACACATTTAAGTGTATGTATTAATTGCTGATGATATATATTTCTAGAATGTTATGAAGATTTTTTAGAATTTGAGGTAGTTTGAATTAAGTAAAAACATCACGTGGTATCTGTTTATGTTGAACATGCCACTGTTCAGTGGAAAAAGTTGGATTCAAGTCGATAAATAACAAAAGGATTTAAGAAATATAACTTCGATCAATCGCTAATAGTGTGCAGTGTGCAGTTACACCAACAACGGCCCTTGTCGGTGCGTATCACGCCTAAATGCTTGGGTTGTTGTCATTGGAGGTCGCCGGTACATGTGCACTCTGTCGTCGACGGTAGGCTCAATGCAGAGAAATGATCATGGGCGAACAGCTTTTAATTCATCCTTAAAACTCTTTCATAAAGGATGTGCCGTGGTGTCTGGTGGCGTGTTTCAATAATTATATATATAAAATGACCTAGCGCCAATTTCAATACTACTATTTCAATACAACAACACGATCTTATGGCCAGTCTTTTACCCCAACAGTCTTTTACCCACAACATTTTTAATAAGTTTTGTTTTTCATTCTGTTTCGAAAGAATGAGGAAGTGTTGTGTACAATTAAACAATGTGGTAAGCAAAGCAAGCTGTATTTATTTTCACATGTCATAAAATAAATAAAGAATCTATGAAAACCCGTTTTGCACAAAGTATTGATTCACGATAATACTTACAGCAGAAGAAGTGCGGGTATTGCGTATATTGCCTATTGACTTATCGCAGCCGTAGAACTAAGTATACTCAACAAAAAAAGAAACTTCCGCAACTTTACCCATACATGTAGACACAATGAAAATATATTGTGTTTGGTCTTATTTGTTAAACGGCCAGCACTGTCATGAAAACAATCTTGAATCAAACTTGTACGCACAGTTATTCCCCTTGTTTTGGTTTAAACAGCATTTCCGGGTCTTGTGGTTTAAACTTTAACACAGTTTTGTTCTATTGAAATAAACAGAAGATAACCCCAGCACCAAAAAGACGGAGAAAGTAAGCTGACCTGTTCACTCACTTTTGCGCCATACAGCTTTCAAGAATGAATATTTTCAAATTACGTCTCTTTATAATACAAATATAGTGATTTCGCAATTTGAATAAAACATGTTTTAGCAGCAACACACTAACTCTGGTTTTTTCATGATTATTAATATTGATCAGAAGGATTGAGTGATAAGTATAAAATGATGAAATTTTATCTAAATTGGTGTACAAAGTATAATAAAGTCAGCCCTATGCACATCAAGGCTTAAAGATGAAATTTGTCCTAAATCAACAAATCCGTTGTTGATATGTTTTTAATTATTAAATATCATTATAAATACGATGTTTACTATGCTATTGATGTATGTTTAGTGAAAATATGTTTTTAAAGATAAAATCCGAAAAGACGAACAGGCTTCGCTAAAAAATTGAAAAAAATCAAAGGGGGAAAACTCTTCCTCGTAAAACCGGAAGTGACGTCATTAGGAACAAAACGAAACCATTTGTACATAGGGAAAGCACGCAAAAACAGTATAGTGTGTGTGAAAATGTCGGAATTAAGCGACTATGATCCTGAGTCAGATGAAATGCCCATGATAAGACGGTTGCACAATGTGCAACCTTACGATTTTGAGCCATAATTCGTGTCTGAGGATGAAAATACCTCGGATTCATCAACCGATGAGGAAGTTGAACGCGGTGCAGGTGCAAATGAAGAGCTTGGTCGTGTTGGCATTGTTTTCATCGAAATTCTGACTGTAAGTCACCAGCAACGCTGCAATATCTCGGTACATTTACACTAAGCGCGAAATGCAGTATATTCCGAAAGAATGAACATGGTCTAATACTTGTACATTAATACGAGCGTCAGATTAAGGACTTTATTTTTGCCGAAAAGTAGACATTGAAAAAATATATTTAGAGTCTAGTTAGTATAATTGATAAATAAATATATAAATGAAACAGCATATAATTTCTATAGTATTCTATATACCATAAGTCCCCGCCGCCTCCAAACACTCTATAGTGGTGTATGAGATTCGGATTTGCAGTATGACACGCTTTCTCCACGTGCCCCAAACTAACAATATACCACACACCGACTAATCAACTATTGAAGTACAGCCTAATCAGGGTACATACGTCGGTATATGACAAAAGCACGCACCATTTAGGGAAACGTAGTTTTATGATATGCCTACATTTCCTGTATATTGCAATGCCGTGAGCGGTGCAATACCGCCGCGGCGAGCCGTGTATTGCACAAGACGGATATATGATGCGTGAGAAACTAGTTCATCGCGCACGAAGAGCGAAAAATACTATGATCTAAATAATATAGTCAAATGTATTATGAGCACGACATTATGTATTATGTACATGTAGAGATCGAAAAAACAGACCTAACAGATCAAATTTTTGATTTAGAATATAAAGTATATATATATGCTTGTAAAGCACTTAGTTTACTTACTGCATGAGGTAAAAGCCGTTATTGTTGTTGTTTTGCCATGCAACATTACTGAACTAATATAACAGCTAGTAACATTATCAATTTTCTTCCTTTTAATAGACATCCATGAAACATTTTGTCATTATTTTCAAATCCAGAGACCGATATATAACTCTATATAAATCTATAACACTATTGGAAGAAGGTGTATAATTTAAAAAAAAACAAAAAAACTACAAAATATATATTGAAACAACGACACAGTGTTTATTTCACCGAATTCATTTACATTTATATGCTAAACCTTTTTAGCAATCTTTTGAAAAAGACGGCTACATTATATTAGCGGCGTTCACGTACGACGCATGCATCTAATTCAACAGCTAAACAATCACGATGTACAGATCTAAGACTATATACCTTTCTACAATTTATCATACACATACCCAAGGAATTGCTAAGATAACTGAACAAAAATTTCTATCCTACCTCATTTAATAATTTCTTCCTCAACGCCGGTCGAATCGGCGAATAAAACTTGCTCGGAGACGGCGGGGTTAGGCACTTCTCATTTTTGTAAGAAAATATTGTTGGTATCGCTGTTGTTTTTAATCTGCATCTCCGTTTGTCCTCCAAATTCAATGAAAATGAAACCAAAGGATGGACTTCCCACGAATTCAACTCAAAGTGTTTACTACAAACTCGCGCGTCTTTCGAAGGTTCCCATTTTTTTGACGCGACGGGCGATTTTCGTCGACAGCGGTCCACCCACACTTCAGATCTTAATCATTAACCTGATTAGGAAAACGAAAGAAACTGATGTTATTAGATTGTCCTTTTTTATGCAAACTTTGACACCCAGCTACAGCAGACGGCATTTTTAACACGTACCATAAAACGTAATCCTACATAGACAATACTATACAACTCAATGCGACACCGCTAATCGTTTGGTACCAATGACGTCACAGGATCACATGACACTTAACTGTCTTCAAAAAGGGCGAAACTCGAAGCGTGTGCGCTATGAGAAAAATTGGCTTCTGTGAGAAAACGGGACAACCAATAAGTGTAATATTTGAACAGATTGTATATTATATACATATATTTCAGAATATATGCTCAAAAGACACGCTATATTTCACCTTTAAAATGCGGAAGTTTCTTTTTTTGTTCAGTATATTTATTAAAGGGATACATGAGCAATCTTGATTTTTTAAAAACCCTCCCGTTAGTATTCCTATATTCCTACATAACTTGCATTTGTTCAATGATTAATATTAATTATTAGAATAGTTCAAAGCAATTGTTTTTACATATAACTTATACCCCCTTTACACAGAGGTGGCGATCGTTGAGCGATCAAAAATTGGTCAGATCTCTTGACGAACTTTCAATGAACGCGCAGTGATCGCCAACATATCGCAATGATCTCTCAATGATCCTCCAGTGATCTCTACGGTCGCCACGGTCTCCTGACCCAGTCCAACACTCTCCTCATAGTTTTGACCCAGTCCAAAACTATGAGGAGAGCGATTACCAAGGTAAGCGATCTCTCAACGAACGCTCAAGGAGCGCTCAACGATCTAATCGGTCTCCCAATGATCTCTCAGCGATCTTTCAATGAGCGCTCAATGATCGCCAAGATCGCTCAATGATCTCTATAGATCGCCATTAAAGTTGCCGAAAATTGAATTTTTTATCGCTCAATGAACACAGAAGCGACTTGTTCGATGTTTTAGGAGATCGTAGAGAGATCGGGCCAATTTTGTATCGCTCAACGATCTCCTTCTTCGTAAAGGGGGCATAACTCTATATTATATTGCACCAATAATATATTTAAAATGTTTATAGAATAACGAAGACAATTGAAATCTCAAATTTCTGTTTAAATATATGAAAACATTTTTAATAAATCGAGATGCTAATTTTAATGCTTGATATAAAACTCAAGTTTGTCGTGTGTCCCTTTAAAGACATTCGCATATCATTCCTGGGTAGAACCAGTATTTTACACCTCCCGCCATCCGTAAGAATTGACACTTCCTCACTTACAAGTGGGATTCGAACCCGCAGCGGTGAATGGCGAAGGTTTACAACGCAGCGTCGTGGCCGAATGGTTATATGACCTTTTTATGTGTCAACCTGCCGTAAAACACCATTCATTCATTCATTCGTTCTTGTATCCCGTATCTCAAAAACACTGGTTATTAAACCCTATACCCGGGTCAAAACTGAAGTAGAGTGTGCATCACAGTCAAAAAGCTATTTTGAACTTACATTGAATTGGTGATCAGTTTTCAGAATGCGGATGTTGGCTTGATTAATTGCTTTCTTGCAGTCTCGCCTTCATTTTTCTGAAAGTAAAATTGGAATTGATGTATAACTGATGTATAACTATGTACTGAAATTTAACATGCATTGATTTATACAGTATACAGCTGTTTTCCTACGATATACAACTTATTCTTTATTATATGGCTGATAGAGTTCATATATTTTTTATCATGCGAATAAATCTGTATTCTTGTGTATATCATGCCTGTACACTGTGACATATTCAGTAGTAATATATCGTCCACCATTGTTCCAAAACACAAAAGTTTTATAAAAATAAATAAAATGGAACGCCTCACATTTAGTTGAAAAGCAAAACTAATTCTAACTAATTAAACCCTTTAAAAAGCTGTGATGGTGTACATCTATACATTTAGATAGTTTATTTAGAAATGTAAAATGTAAAATCAAGATTGTACAGTACTCCACATCCCCCGCCCCTCCCCACCCCACCCCTTCCCCCATAATAGGTCTCCGTTTTCTTCTCACATCTTTCTCTGGGGTCTCATTTGGAATAGATATTTTCTGTTTTTTCTTGCACTGGTGGATTCTCTCTTGAAGATCTTTCTCATCAAAGGTTAGCAGGTCTTCCATGTTCTCAAATCTGTTAGCTGTGCTCAAGTCATAATGAACATCACCATTCTCATCCTTTGTTAGACACCCTCTCCCCCAAATATACCGGTAGTAGTGCACAGAGTGATCACACACGGTCATCAAATACTCAATCTGGCAATTGATCAGTTCATTCAGACTTTTCAGAGCTGACTCAGGAGGCATCCATGAAGTTGGGTGGCGAAAGTTCTTGCCTGGCATTTTGATAGACATCTGACGAATTTCCTCAATATTCATTTGTTGGGCAGGTTTTTTTAGGACAGTACTTGTGCTTTATTACTTCAAAGTATAATTTACTGTTAATGCTTGCTTTCACCGGTGGCAGATTTTCAACAAGTTCTTCAAACATCAAACACGTTTTAAGTGCATCGGGAATTTAAATGAATGCCGACATCCATTTGTCGTGTGACATCCCACTCATTTTGGGAATAAAATCGTTCCCACCCATACAACAAATAACAGCAACGTTTAGTGCAACATATTTAAGACCAACGTGGTTTTCATGACGCTCGATTATGCCAGTTATATTGTACATCTCGGGTCTAACTTTCTCCAGTAGACTGTAGACTGTATTTTTAAATGAGCCATCGTGGTTTCTGGGCCAGTGAAGAGATAGCGCAAATAAGTGAACCACTATACTACTGTCAATATCTCCGGATGTTGCAATGCTTACAATCTCTTCGTTATGGTCTAAATCTTTCAGAAGGATTTGCAACCAGTGCACTTGTGCCAGTTCTGCCTCACTTTTCCTTTGCCTGACATCAGCTGGAACAGATTGCTTTACAAATCCGTCCATGTTGAACTCGGCTTTTATTGGCAGAGCGACTGGTGGGCAACAGCAATTTTCTTGACATCTACAGTCTGAAACAATGAGCTCACTGTCAACTACTATGTTGATGTATTTTTGAATGCATAATTTGTAAACATTACGGGCCAGGTAATTGCTAATCATTCTTTTTCCTTCACCCGTGATTACAACTGCTGATTTTGACATATTGTGGTCGCTCAGTATGTCTTCCCCATATTTCAAGTGCGCTATAGATACTGGATCAGCTTTCCGTCTCTTTTTCCTGGTCGCACTTTTAAAATCGTCTGGCGTAAAGCTGTACCTTACAATATTTCTTCACATATTACAATCGTCTTCAAATTTGGGAACAGATACAATACATTCCGCAGTGTACCATTCTCAATATGTTTCAGATACTGATCTGCTGATGTGGCCTAGTTTTAAATTTGACTCCGGCGAACTCTAGTGTAGCATATTTTACATTCACAGCTTGAGATATCTTTTCTGTACCACTTATCAGAGTTTTTCAGTCGAAAGCTTCTCTTCCAGATCCTTGTGTCCAATGTCACTGTATGTTTCGCGCAATGCTGTCAGCAGAGATTTTCGAATTCCTTGAGACTTCTGTACAGTTGCTTTTGTACTGTCCGGGTTTACAAGAGACTGACATGTGTTCATGGACTCATACAATCCGAAAAAAATAATTTCTTCTTTACCTCGGCTTGTCGTTTGCTTTCATCCTTATCCATGCTAATACATGTAACTTTTGTATTTGTCCGCGAGTTAACTCGACGAATTGTTACACTTTTCCCAGATTTTGTCTTTCTTAGGAGTTGAGAAAGACCAGTAATATGACTTGCATCCGGAACATCTGCTTCATTCAATCCAAACAATCTCTGCGATGCAGCAAACTTCTGGATAAAAACTGCCCAATTTCATATGAAGTAGTGGCCAAAATCTCACAGGCAAACTGATCTGTTTATTGACATAAACTTTCTGCGGTATAATGGTTTTCTCTGTGTTGAAAGCATCAACACGCAAAACCAATATACAAACTGGCATAATATGGTTCCAGTCGTTCTTGCAAAGGGCAAATTGAACAGACTGTTTATCCTTGCTGACATTCAGATCCTCTATGCGCTTATCATTTGTTGCCTTTGGGCATTCAGCTTTGTGCACTAATATTTCTGCTCGAGCCTTTTGGACATCGGTAAAGTGATCAACTATGGCCATGCGAGGTATTACCAAATTTACTGTTGATCTGGGTCTAAATCCCTTTATTGCATCTTTGTGGTCCATTTCCCTCTGTGTGTCTAATGCTACATTTACATGACCATCCTTGTGGGGGTGTTGAGAACAGAGCCATCTTCAAATTTTGATGAAACGTTCCTGCTGTATTATTCTCATGCAACAAATCCACACAGAAAGATGCGTATGATGAGGCACCGTTGAGAAATGCAAATGGCAGGGAACTTTTTGACTGCTGCTAGTAAGAGACTGTACCCATCTTTACCCCCTATTCTCTCTGCTGGTGAAATGGCGACAATCTCATCACAGTGCTTCATGAAGTCAGCGTGAAGAGCAAACGTTGTATTTCTTGAAGCATCAAACTGCAGAAATAAATTTAACCTATTTCCCCATTTGTTGTGAAGACGACAAATAGTTTTATCTTTCAAATCTGAGCGCAGTTCGGCCTGTTTGTCATTGTATAGACTTTCACAAAACGACAATAGAACTGCCAAATGTAATGCCATTGATAATCTGGTGATATATCAATATTTTGCAATGTTATAAGTTTCATCTTGTTCGGAGTCTTTTATGAACTTCAAAAGATGAAGTAGCCCAGCATTTTTGTAAGCGCTAAATAGATTGACAAGTTTCGACATGCGAAGGTGAAGAGCTGGAAACTCTGCCAAAAACTGCCTGTATACTGGATTTTCTTTCATGAGTTTTAGTAATTTGTTTTGCAATTCTATGATCTTGAGCAAACAGTATTCTGTCTTTTTGGGTGTTACGTCTATTTAGTTTTTGAAGTATTTCATTCAGAATATCTTTAAGATTGGTTATGTCATAATCTCTACCCGTTGCAAGTATTGGGTGTCTGCATAAAAGCGGAGGTACTTGGAATTATGTAAGCATTTGGTGGTTGCTGTGCACTGTCTGTGGTTCATCACATGTGTGTGAATTGCTGTAAATGCCTTTAACTTCATATTCTTCAAACGTTGTTGCTGAAATTTCAGTTGCATCTTCAGCATTAGTACTTTCCAGTCTATTAATTCCTTCTACGAATTGCTGTTCCTCAATAGTGATATCCAAGTTCAGTGTACTATCCAAATGCATTTCTAACCCAGCCAAGCTTAGGTTCTCTTGTTCAATCAGTGTAGATGCCACTTCTGGGATATGCTCTTCTATTGCAATGGATCTCATGGAAATATCAAGGTGTTCGATTTCATTCAAAAGCTGCATTGTGGGATCTTCATCATTCCTGCCCAATATTTCAGATATATAAATCATCAACTTCAGGAAGAGTGAGTATTCCCCCAAGAAACTTGGATACTAAATGTATTCCAGGATTCAGATCCTTTGCCAGTATTGTGTATAAGAAGGTCTGTGTCCTTTTTTTGCAAAGTCCGTTTTTCCATGCACGAACATAACACTGTTGACGTTGCAGTGCATTCTTCATTGTACAACGTTGCAGTGCAGTCTCCATTGTACAACGTTGCAGTGCAGTCTTCATTGTACAACTTTGCAGTGCAGTCTCCATTGTACAACGTTGCAGTGCAGTCTCCATTGTACAACGTTGCAGTGCAGTCTTCAGTGTACAACGTTGCAGTGCAGTCTCCATTGTACAACGTTGCAGTGCAGTCTCCATTGTACAATGTTGCAGTGCAGTCTTCATTGTACAACGTTGCAGTGCAGTATTCATTGTGCCACGACTCTATTATCATGTTGTCTCTGGGAAATCCCTTCAGCGTTATTGGCAATGTACAAATCTGTGATGTTCTGCTTTTACCCGGATCTGGATCTTCATGGACAGACAGTCGTACATAAACTGTACAATATAGCAGTCACGTAGACGTACATTATTATTTGCAGATTCTCCATCACTGACAGTAGGTAATGTAATGGGTACTGGTTCATGTAAGTCTCATAGTAAGACCTGTCTGAATCAGCTGCATTCTTGAGGCATCTATCAGCTGCCTTGAGACTCTGTGTACAACCAGAATTGGAAGTATGTCAAACGCGGTGGTGACCGAGTGGTAGGTGGTGACCGAGTGGTAGGTGGTGACCGAGTGGTGATGTACACATAACCTTTCAGTATTTTACTGTTGCAAAATACCATTGTACTTTCTATTGTATAAGACAAGGCCAGCATCAAAAAGTGTGTATAACTTAGGGATCTCGCTGTTTAGAAAGAGCTCTTTACACTGCCTTTGTTCAAAAAAACAGGTCGAGAAGAACTCCTGTATTTCCATTGGAATCTGACACAACCATTTCTTTCTAACATCCAATTGACGCCAATCGAGAAGGGGATATGCAGTCAAAACAAGATTTACACAAGTTTGAATCTGGTGTTGCCTCACGACAGTTCGGTTCATTAGTGTAGTCCGTATCACATGTAGTGTGTATATGCAGAAGATAGTCTGACAGTTTCTCGTTTAAAAAATAATCTTGTAACTCAAACCGATGTACATTTCCAGGAACACATTGGTTGTATGCATATTGACTGAATGTGCCTTCCTTTACGAAAACAATATATCGTAATGCAAGATTAGGCTTCTTTGCAATTTCACATTTTAAAATCTCTCCAATTTCATTAACATTTTCCCCGTTACTTTTTTGAACAAAAGCATGGACATCACCATCGTGATCACAAACTCCTTTTGTGCAACTCATTGATAAACACTGAACATTTTCTTGTGTGTGTATAATGTTAAACTGTCTTTTAGTGTTGTATCTAAGGTCTGATAGGAATGTGTAATTTCATTATGCACAAAATTCAAATCATGAACAATTGAGATATAGGGTCCTATAGAAACCACAGCGTCCGAAAGCAATGGCATCGTAGGTCCGCACTGTACTGCAAACAAGGACTTGATAATATAGTTTTTCTGCAGCATTTTTTCTCAACTGATTTGTTTGCAATGTTACTTGGCACTTGTTCAAAGTAGCTTCAGCAATAACTTTGACTGTCAGTATATTATCAAAATATTTCTGCTTCTGTGAAATTTCCTCTTCATACCTCAAGGAGTTAATAACATCCTTTGCAAAATGATGCTCAAACAGACATATCTTCTTCCATTCAAATTCATTGAAAGGTTTTTCGTAGTCTGTATACAATGTTCTGCTATATGTCACTTGAACACAACTCAGTATTTCCTTACACCACAAAGGAGATTCAAACTTTGCAATCTGATTATAAAGATCAAGGGTTGAAGGTGATTATAAAGATCAAGGGTTGAAGGTGATTATAAAGATCAAGGGTTGAAGGTGATTATAAAGATCAAGGGTTGAAGGTGATTCTTGATGTTGCTTCTTTTGTTTTACTCTAAAACTATTTGTTAAAATGTCACTGAGCATTTTTATACATATACTAAATTGTTCGTAGTGTTTTGATATGTATCGTATAAATGAAATAATTCCAAGATAACGCTTCCCATTAGCTCCTGAATACCATTTCTTTGCTTCTTAACTTCCTTTAATATATTACTTGTTTGCAACTGTTTCCATTTACAAGTTTGTGCTTTTGCACAAATGAAATGGTTATATATTTTCCCCGTTTTTGATGAATGTCAGTTCTTGAATACTGGGGATATACGCAACTAATTCCATGTGTAATTATCCATTGTCAATTAAAACATCCAGAAACCTGAATAAAAAATAAGAATACGAGAAGTTCGTATGCAAATTATTCGGGTAAAAAAAGTCATGATAGTCTTACTATCTACATCTTGAAATGCTAAACAGTTGTAAGACTGTATTCTAGTTTGTCTAAAAGTTAAAACACTAAAACAGCTGACATTAATACTCGTGTAGTTTGTCTACACTAGTTAAATAAATATGTGCTATATGCACCCTCTTAATATGACACTTGAGATAATCTTATATTGTTTAGTAAGAGCTGCTCAATTAATTGTTCGTTTTTATTTAAACACTGCGCATCCTTATATTGTACTCATTGCCGTATTAGTTGTATGTCAAACGTTTAATTCATTATCGGAGAAAATTAATTATGAATATAAATCTAATCCGAATATATCTTCAACATGCGATATCATGCAAAATATTTACTTTTTCCTAATTATGAATACTTTAATTATATTATCAGGAGATGTAGAACTGAATCCGGGCCCAAGTTATGACACAAGGCAATGTTTCTCAATAATACATCAAAATATTCGTAGTATTAGGAACAAATTTGACTATATCAAAGACAACTTCGTGGATTTTGATATATTGTGTTTTACTGAAACTCATCTATCGACTGATATTGAAAACGAAATTTTACATTTAGAAACTTTTGATGCTATGTTCCGTAAGGATAATACATATCACTCCGGCGGATTATTAATGTATCTCTCGCCCCATTTAAGACCAGATAGGAAAATTGAATTGGAATATTTACTTCCTGAATCAATATGGGTTGAAATTAAAGATAATAGCCAGTCTTTTCTAATATGCACACTTTATCGGCCACCGCACTATGCAGTTGAATTCTGGGACAGGTTAAACGTCTGCATTGAACATGCTTCTGAAATAACTTCAAATATCATTATCTTAGGTGACATTAATGAAGACCAATTAAACCTGTCAAATCATAAATTTCGAGATATACTTACTCTTAATAATATGATAAATATAATTAAAGATCCTACTCGTGTAACTAACACGTCAAGCACTTTAATAGATCCAATCGCTATCTCTAATCATTTAACTTCTTATGATTCTGGCGTTTATCAAACAGCAAATCGTATCAGTGATCATTATAGTACATATGCTTTCATTAAAAGCGAATTTTGTATAAATATACCGTTTCAAAGAAGAGTCTGGAATTACAAACGTGCTGATTTTGAAAAGTTGAATAATTTAATGAGATCAACAGACTGGACTTTTTTGCATACAGATTTTGTAGATATCGCTGCAAATAGTTTTATTAATAAACTCACTGATCTCATGAAGGAATGCATTCCAACTAGTTTCGTAACAATTCGTCCAAATGATAAGCTTTGGTATAATTCTGAAATTCGACTTGCATCTCGTAAACGCGATAGAAAAAAATCAATAGCTTTACGTACAGGCAATCAATCTGATTGACGCTTATATAAAGACCTTCGAAATAAAGTTAATAATATGAAAAAGCATGCTAAAGAAATATTTTTTAATCAACTTGAATTTTCTCTAAGTGATATGAATTCTGCAAATCCTCGACAGTACTGGAAAATAATCAAAATGTTAATTAAAGAAAACGCTAACAGTTGTAACGTCATACCACCTTTAAAGAACAACGATGGTTTATATTCTGTATCTGACGAAGAAAAGGCAAATTTATTGAATGACTTTTTTACATCAATATCAACTGTTGACGACACCAATGCCACTCTACCACAATTTATACCTAAGACGATCAATATTATCAATGATATTAATATTACTGAAAATGAAATTTCTGATATCCTATCAACCTTAGTGATAAATAAAGCTAGTGGGCCAGATGAAATAAGTCATAGAATCCTGAAAGAAACTTCAAAAACAATATGTCGCCCCCTGTGTATTCTGTTTAATCGTTCAATTCAAGAAAATATCTTTCCACAATGCTGGAAATTAGCTAATGTTATGCCACTTTTTAAATCAGGTGATAAAGATTCACCTTCAAACTATAGACCAATATCGTTAATTAGCTGCGTTGGAAAAGTTATGGAACGCGTGATATTCAAACATATTTTAACTATTTACTTGCCAATAATTTATTATTTAAAAACCAGTCTGGTTTCGTACCTGGTCATTCAACAGTTTACCAACAAATTGATATTTATAATCAAATATGCAAAGCAAATGACAAAAACAAATTTACTTGTATGGTATTGTTTTTATATATCCAAGCTTGCGATCGTATCTGACACGCAGCTTTTGTTTTTAAACTCCGAAAACAAGGCTTTTCAGGCAACCTTATTAATTGGATAAATAATTATATAACTGATCGTAAACAAAGACTTTTCGTTGGTACTTTTTTTTCTGAAATAATGTTTTGCTTACCAATAATTTAATATTTAAAAACCAGTCTGGTTTCTTACCTGGTCACTCAACAGTTTATCAACTAATTGATATTTATAATCAAATATGCAAAGCGATTGATGAAAACAAATTTACATGTATGGTATTTTTTGATATATCCAAAGCTTTCGATCGCATCTGGCACGCAGCTTTAATTTTTAAACTCCGACAACATGGCATTTCAGGCAACCTTCTTAATTGGATAAATAATTATATAACTGATCGTAAACAAAGAGTTTTCGTTGGTACGACCTTTTCTGAAATAAAAACTCCAAATGCCGGCGTACCCCAAGGGTCTGTTCTAGGACCATTATTGTTTTTAATTTATATAAACGACATAGCTGATGCATTGCTTAGTACAACAAGGCTATTTGCTGATGACAGTTCTATTGCGGTATCTACATCCGATTTAGATTATATGGAAACTACAATTAATGATGACTTGTGTAAAATATCGAATTGGTCAAAGCAATGGCTAGTAAAATTTAATCCGTCTAAAACTGAAGTTATCTTCTTTTCACTTGCAAACAGAAACCGTCCGTCTTTGATATTTGAAAATACACAACTTAACTTTGTTGACCATCATAAACATCTAGGAGTAACCCTTAGTCATGATGGGTCCTGGCATCAACATATTTCAAATATTGTAATATCTGCGTCTAAGGTATTAGGTTCAATGAAATTAATGAAATTTAGATTAAAACGTCAAACGCTTAATCAAATATATAAATCTTACCTTCGCCCTATTTTAGAATACGCGGCTATAATATGGGATAGTTGTACAAATTATGAAAAAGATAACTTAGAAAAAATACAATATGAAGCCGCGCGAATAGTTACTGGCCTGACTCGTTCTGTCTCTATACAAAAATTGTTAACTGAAATTGGTTGGGTCTCTCTGGCCGACCGAAGACACATCCAAAAGTTGATATTGATCTTTAAGTTTACAAATGGAGATTTACCGAGTTACTTGAATGAAATATTCCCTGCAACTGTTTCGGAATCGAATCCTTACAACTTGAGAAACAGTTCCAACTTCGTTACTTTACCTAGAAGAACAGAACTGTTTTCGAGATCAGTCTTACCGTCATCTCTAAAAGTTTGGAATGAACTTGATATCAATATTCGCGAAGCACCATCCCTTTCGAGTTTTAAAACTAGGCTTAACAATTACTTTAAACCACCGATAGTACCCCAATACTACATACTGGGTGATAGATACCTTTCAGTTCTACATGCGCGTTTGCGGAACAACTGCAGCAATTTAAATGCTGATCTCTTTCTTAATCATTTGAGGGATAATCCCAATTGTATATGTGGTAATGGTTTTGAAGATGTTGAGCATTATTTGTTTAGATGTGTAAATTTCAGAAATGAAAGACGGCAATTATTTTTAGACACTCGTATATTTCATCCTTTAAGTACTCACAAACTTTTATACGGCATCGACCAACTATTTACTCAAGTGCAAAACTATATTAAAAACACTAAACGATTCCAAAATCCTTAACTTTGTATCAATATAACGTTTTATTTTGTCTATATCTTCTGTCGCTATGTTTCTATCAGCCTGAACGGGGATATTGTGGTGGTGTTATTTCGGTGGAGATTGCGTGGGGGTAGAATGGCACGGCAGAGTTTACATTTTTGGATTATTATTTTTTTATTATTATTTTATTATATTATTTTTTTTTCTGCGTTTTTCTGTATCAAATTTATATTTAAATATATTGTTACAATTTCAAACCGATAATCATATACACTTTTTCAGCCACAATGGAGAGAACTGTAACTAATGTTGTAATAACTTGTAGTTCAATCCATTTGCATATGTTTCTATGAATATTGTGATGTTGAATTGATGTATTGTAACATATCTGCAATAAAATATTATTAAACTTAAGTTAAATAAATATGCTTATGAAGGCCGAATCATCGTTCGGTCTGTTCCGTTCAGCTCGGGAGTACATCGGAATTGCCGCGTCGATTTCCGTAACCGTTCAAAATACCGGATTACGTAGTCCCAATTCAACATACATATAGATATAATAAACGAACAGGAAAAGTAGCATTCACGGAAGACAGTCAACCACAAACACAAATGTTTGACGAACGTTATATATAGGCAGCTATAAATGTGGTTTGGGAGCCTTCTTTGGAGTTATGTTTTAAATAGAATCTCAAATTCGTGTCTATTTAATATTAAATTTATTAAACTCGAATCACATTGATAACATGCTCGGCACAGCCTCGCATCATATAATTTTATCCAACTTTAAAATTAAACAGGCATTCATGTACGATTCTCTATGTCAGACACAATTGCATGAAAAAACGGTGTATTTCAACTTTGTGTTTGCAATTATGCCAGTTGAATAATTGAATTGAATTGAATGTTGTTTAACGGTTCATCAACACAGTGTAGGTTATTTAGAGCTGACCCAGAGAGAGGGGAATGATACATAGGTGTTCGGGATCTTCTTTACTCTGCCCGTTTTACGTCCACATCCGTTGGACGAGGTAAGGAGGCTAAGGAAGAGTGTTTTGCCTAAGAACGCACAGATGAAACTCAGTGGCACCATGGAGGACTTAACCCGGAGCCTCGGTTACAAATCCGCCCCTGTACATACCTCCACCCCAAACCCCAACCCCGCTCACCCACCCCCCTACCCCAAATAAAAAAAAAAGCAAACATTGGCAGGCGGTAGACACCTATGTCTCCTTATGTTTACGTAAAGGCGAAACAAAAACTGCATACATGTGATATCTCCCTCCCTCTGTGAGACCAAATCTCACAGAATTGTTTCCACTGTGTAACCGAGGCCTCTTTTTTGAAATAGTCTCTGAAATAGCATCTTTGAAACAATCTGTGTAAAACAGTGCCAGCGCCTTTTACCTCTGAGATATCAAGAACACAAAATTGGTAATCGACCACTTACATGTATGTGTACCCTGTTGCACACCCCACCACACCACACCCCACCCCACACTCACGCCCTCACACCGTTTAACTAATCCTATTGGGTTTGGTGTCATGCTACCCGTATTATGTTTTTGATGTTACAATGCGCGTTTTGACGTATATTCAGAGTTATAAAACGGTAGATAAAGGTAAGTACACACATGTACCTGAAAATAACCCCCAATATCTCCATTCTTACGCAGAGCTACGCCAATGACACCTACCATCTTTTATGAAACTCTATTAGTACCAACCAGTAAGGGTTGGGCAGAACCCTGCATGTATAGTCTATAGGGTAGATAGGCTCGCGAGGGTAATAACCCTAGACTTAGTATCATTTTGTAAACAAATGTCCAACATAAAATCGGATTCGGCCGGGTTAGCGATGACACACATTCTTTTAAGAATCAGGAATTTCTTTTAACATATCATTGGGTTATAATTTACACGCAGCATAGTTTGAAACTTACATTTTATAACTAAAACACATTTCAACTGGTGATAGCATGTGTCCATTTAAGACAAATTAATACACAATAAATAAAATATTTCCTACAATTTTTTCAGATGTTGAAGATGTTGAAGCTGTTAAATAGCAGGAGCAAGAAGCAATGATTTAATTTTAATGATAAAAAGCCGAGTGGTCGAAATTTCCAGACCAAACATTTTCATCTTTAAATTACTCAAAGATTATTACTAGAAGAGTGTTCCATGGAACACTTGTTTTGCCTGCCATATGCTTACAGGTATTTCAGCAAAGATGAATCTAACTTTAGAAGCTTGAAGACAAGGGTTGCAATCCTTCATGAATTATGGAGCAGATTTGTAAATTTATGAAAAGAGGCATGCCTCTGTAACGGATAATTGATAAGGAAGAACTGTATAACGTTTTATGACCATAGGCCAGTATTTTGCCAAGTTACGAGGCAAGTTAGATTGCAGGTTAACGTTTTATGAAAAATGGCATACCTATGCTAAAATGAAAGTCAGAGTTATTGGACATGTGTAACAACATCTCCTGGGAAAGGATGAAGATGTGTGTGAAGTTTCACAAACATAGGTCAAATATTTTTCAAGTTATGACCAATGTTAGGTTGCATGTTAATGTGTGCCGGACGACAAAGTGATCTCTAAGCGTCTGCTATGCAACGCAAGGAGATACACGAAGGGGTATAACTCTGCATTGAATAACTGATAAGGAAGATAAGTATAAAGTTTCATGACCATAGGCCTATATTTTGACAAGTTAGGTTGAGGTTAAAGTTTTATGAAATGGGACATAACTCTGCCAAATGAAATTCAGAGTTATTGGACATGTCAGTAGTACTGAATGAATGAATGAATGAATGGTGTTTTACGGCACGTCGACACATAAATAGGTCATATTGTGCGCAAAAAAAAATATGAAAAATGAAGTATTAATTAAAAATTAATGTAAATATATAAAGATAAAACTATTAAAAATAAAATTAAAATAAGGGATGATAAGGTTTAATATAAACTATGTATGTAAATCAATAAATGCCCGGCAACGGGTATATAAACAAGTAAATATATATAAGAACACATTACAATGATTTATATAGTCTGATCTCTTTCAGGAAATCTAAAACAAGACTAAAATCTACAGTATCAAATAACTCTTTCATAGTATTAACATTGTAGTACCTTTGACGCATATGATCAAAGTCTACACATTCCAATAAGATGTGTTTGACCGTTAACGGTGCAAAGCAGGGTATACATTCCGGTAATTGCTCAGTAGTACTGAACACAATACTGAACAAAATAACTTGACAAGGAAGAACTGGATAAATGTATTAATGTAATGGCCTAAGTATATATATATATATATATATATATATATATATATATATATAATCATGTCGTCATGTTTAATGGCAACAGAAATCGACGCGGCAATTCCGATTGCAAACCAAGCTGAATGGATAAGACCAGTTTGGCCTTCATTTGCAAATTTATTACACTAGTGAATTATGATAAATAGGTCATGCAAGTTAGATGATGAAATATGAAATATGCTTTTCAAAGTTAGGTTGTAGTTTAAAGGGACACATGGCAATCTTGGAAGTTTTTATCAAGTATTACTCTCGATTTATAATCCAGTATAATCATGCTTGCATACATTGAATAAAATTTTGTGTTTTTATTTTTTCTTCGTTATTCTACCATAGGTTTAAATATATTATTGGTACACCAGGCTAGCGCTAGGATTTCCTTTAGCCTCCTACTATACTATCATCAGGACATAAATATTTAAAGACAATTTGCTTAATAATATTCTTATAACTACAGTGATTTTTTTCACCCTTTTGGGAATGGTACCGGTACCCATTCAATTAGGAAAATTAGCGTCATTTTGCCTTAAATTGGAAATAGTTCACTATCACACAAAAGCAATTTGGGAATCGTACCGTTTTTAGGAAAAAAACACTGATATTAATGATTGAACAAATGCAAGTTATGTAGAAAAACTGACTGGACGCCGCGAGTTGTAAAACAATCAAGATTGCCGTGTGTCCCTTTAAAGTGTGCCGGACGCCAGACAATGTTTTCTTTCTATTCCTTGGGAACATAACACATACCATCACAACTGGAAATTATAGCGGGCATTGTTAAATACAAATTGGGAAAAAATACAGTAAAACATTCATTTTATAAGTATTTTTAATACTATTTATGTACACCAAGGTCAACTAAATGCATTTAAACCTTTTCTACTCAATACTTGTCACACGTACGCTCCTTTTTTTTCAATCTTTCAATTGGGAACTTTTTTTTTTAACATAGCTCATCATCGACATGTATGCTTGGTTATGTATGGTTATGGTTATGTTCAATAAAAATATGTATTTCTTCAACTACTCAGTGGATGTTGTTTATTATTGACTTTGAGTACGAACTTTCTTTCACATCACTCTCAATGGCTCGGATGAAAGTGATATTTATGCAGGAGGAAACCCGATGATCCAGGGATTGTTTTTTTGAGTAATAAGCATCATGTCATTCTTCATGTAGATGTATTTCAAAATAATCCATTGAAATTATTTTTCATCACTTGGCTCCATTAGTTGTATACCGTAACCATGCACTTTGTGAAAATGGCAGCAACTTGTCTGAAAAATAAAGAAAATGCACTTATTAGGTAAGATCTACCATCCATTCATCGGACTCCTGTGGGTATGCTTTATTTATTCAGCTGACCAATCAAACTTTGACCACTGTATAATCTGAAAATCATGCTACAGTTGTTAGTTCTTTCTTACATTTTCAGATATTGCAGGAAAACAAAGTGGATACTTTTTATTTTTGCTGAGTATATTAACAAATGTGGACCCCAATTTATTAAACATCCTTACATAACTTTGAATCTCTGACATAATGACACATCAGGACACATTTATTAATATTGTAAAATGGAATAGTAGTTTTTTTAAGTTCAAATGCATATCCTTGAACACCTTTCTTAAAATATTTACAGAATTCACTAAAATTAAAGTTATTAAAGGATGTTTTATAAAACGACGCTTCGATTTGTTAGATTTATATTTGACTTTTGACATTTCAATTTTGACCCTTGTGATTTTTGAGTCAAGGGTCATATGACTCTTCACTTTTAAAGTCTATTGAGAACCCTGAATCATCATATTAGTGATACTAAACTTAGATTCGATATCCTGCAGAAACAGGATTCGTGTACTACACTAGGGGTGCTGTTAGTATATATTGACCTGCATAAAGCGGCAGAGACACAGCAGTTACGATAGAAAGATAGAGCCGTTCGGTGTTACGAACTTTGCTGGTGTTTACGGCAACAAGATTGTTGTTAGAGTTAGGAAGTAATTGAATCTGACTCTGTTTCAAAAGTAACTGATTAACTTTATGTTTTGAACTGAACTTGCTTACATCAACAATTACTTGTTTGATAACACTATACGATCACTTTGCTATTCAACGTAATAAACTATACGAACTTTGACACGTGTGTGTTGTGTTGTTACACGTGCTACTTATTTCAACACACACGTGTCAAAGTTCGTATAGTTTATTAGTTTACGTAAGCTGAATGAGGAATGACGTAATGAAGAAACAACAGCATCCTACGTCTTAAGATAACAGAAGTACAAATATAAATCGTGTCCTGGTATATCCGGATAGTGTCACTTTGCCACTTATGAACCCCGGTTTCATTTGCTGAACACAGTATACATATATAATTCAATAGCTAAATTTTACCAGTTATAGAAATATAGTTGTCAGCATTTTCCTTTTATTTTACGTTAGTAAAATACTCATAAACGAGAATTGATAATGTATAAGTTAAGTCCCCCATGCATGACTCTGTTACAGAGAGCTAGACCACTTCCGTCAGTGTATTTACAGTGTGTGTGTATATCTCCTTGAAAAATAACGTTTATTTGAAATGAACGCTATTTCTTTTAAAAGAAAATAAATAAAGTAAATGTAAATATTCAATGCAATGTTGCTATTTAATGAGCCGTGGAGCCCAGAGATATGACTTGAAATACATGTATGTAAATCAAAAGAAAATCATTTTCCATCGGGAAATGGTCAGTGTGAAGTCTTCAACAGAACTATTTTACAAATGATAAGGAGTTACATTGGCCGTGGATTGCAGGATTGGGACGAGCATCTGCCATTAATTGGAATGGCTCTGCATTCTATGAAAAACAGAGCTACGGGGTTTTCAGCAAACATGTTAATGCTGGGGAGAGAGACAATGCAACCCATTGATCTCATATTGGGTCAAATAAAAGAGACTCCCCATGATCCCAGTGGCTGGGTCAGCAATCTCATTTCAAACTTCGATCAGGTGCACCGTATAGCACGAGAAAGATTGAGTGAAACTCAATTGCGTCAGAAACGCGACTATGACGTCAGGCTTAAACAGAATATGTATGAAGTTGGTGATGTAGTTTATATGGTAGACTCCTCCATAAAAATTGGATTGAGTAAAAAGCTGAGACCCCCATGGAAAGGGCCATTCCTGATTGTACGTGCTCGTCACCCCTTGTACAACGTTGCCAGTAAGACTAAAACAGCATTAGTCCACCATGACAGGCTAAAACCTTGTAAGGACTCTGACCTCCCATTATGGCTGCAAAGACAAAGGCATAGCCTTCTTGAGTCGTTGCCCTTAACAAATGAGGGGGATGATGACGAACAAGAGACCCCCGTATCCCAACCATCAACACAATTCGATGCCGATGCAACATTGCCCTTCATGTTAGGTGATGATCCAGACGTCACTCTACCATACATGTGGGGGGAAGAGGAATTAGATGATGGTGGTTCCGACCCTTCCGTTGTTGAATTATACGACCCTGAGGGCGAACCTGAGCTAACCGACCCTGCCCCCGCTGTCGAAATGACAAGTAGGGGCAGGGCAGTTCGTCGCCCCGCACGATTTCTTGATTAAATTTTAAATTATATGTCCATGATTATTAATTATATGTCCGTGGGGTGCATTGAATTAGCTTGTATGTTTTATTCATGCAACCCACATTACTGCATATGGGTATATTCAGGGGGGATCAGCTGGTGGTACAGTCGCAACTGTTTGATTAGCTTGTATGTTTTGTTAAATATGTTGCGGCCGTACTACATGGCTAATGTAGTCCACATGTTATGGTCGTGATCAGGGTGCCCGGATTAGCTTGTATGTTTTGTCCGGATCACCGTGTTCGCGGTTACTATCATGTGAACATCTGTTCATTAATGTTGTTTTGATTGACACTGTAGCTGCAGTTAGCTTGTATGTTTTGCTGTAATGCAGTGTTGTTTCGAACCATTACATGTAGTCTGGCCTCGTGTGAACACGTCATTCATGCTGGGTCAGATATTTGCATTTGTTTGTCTGAGTTTCATGATTTCAGTTTGCATTAGCTTGTATGTTGTTCAAACTGGGTCGTGGGATTCGTGGCAGAAATTTGCAGTATTATACATTTGTTCTTGCTGTCCAGTGCACGTCCTGTGTAGCTTGTCCAGTTCTGCAGGGCGGCGATGGATAGTTTGTGCAGATTGATAATGCTTTTTAAAAATATACATCCACATAATCTGCAATAACTTTGTTGGTCTCATTTAGCCTGTGAGTTGTTGAGACTAACAACGTGACTCTTTTATATTTTTGGCACTAGAAAAACCCCTGGTCGTTTCATTTAGCCTGTGCGTTGTTGAAACTAACAGGAGTTGTAACATAATCCATGACAGTAATTGGACGTCTGTTGGTCTTGAATAGCCTGTGTGTTGTTGAGATTAACAGAGGTATTGTTGCATGTCATGATGGTATTAGAATAATTCTAAAAATTGTTCTGCTCTTTAAAAAATAATAATTATAAATCAATTGCCAGTACAGGTCCTCAAAATGGACTTGTTTTTTAATTGTAGGCAACAATGAGCAGACCTGTCAAGAGATCGAAGTTTTCGGAAGAATGTGAAGTGTGTGGGATCTCTTCCAATCATATTAAACAGCATGTACTGAGGACACATGCACCTTGGTATGTGTGTCCCGCATCCGCATGCATGGATTGCCACCGCGCCGAAGGCTGTATGCAACAGCTAAGGAAATTTCACAACAATCACGGGGGTGTCGAAGGAGACTCTCTTCTTGAGGCTTGGGCGCTCGCTGCCAATGGGTTGTTGTATTTTCTCATTCAGCACCTAGCCCTTGGGTCTCTGGCAGACCTCCTTGTGTTTGTTGTGGATAATACACTCTATCCTCCATCCCTTTCGTTCTCGGAGAAAGAATGCTTCTTTCTCAGAGAGTACGACAGGAGGGCTGGGTTGGAATCCCTATCAGATGTGCTGTACGGCACCATTCCGCCGGTTCGCATAAGCATAATCCTCCATTATGCCATTTTAAATCGGCTTTTCTCTAAATTGCCAGGACAACTTACCGCTACTGTACGGGAATTTATTCGTTACAGCACGTTTGAGGGTTTCAGCGCACCACCTGGTCATCCCACGTTGAAAATGGCATCTATTGACTCCCATTTTCACATGGATGAGCTCTCCTGCCGTTCTACCCAATCATTTCGAGAGCTGGAAAGTTCGGTGGCCCCACCTGTCAATTTGCGATATGCTATTGCAAACTATGTTTACCCAAACAAGTGGAGCCTCATCGAGAAGCATATGCGTGACAATCCAAGGTTACGATTTACCTTGGGTGTTCATCCGCATATGGTTCTTCGAAAGACTGTCAGCAGTCAGATCACCAGGCTGGAGGCCGTAGTTCAGCGTTTTCCGCAAGCCGTAGGGATTGGGGAAGTGGGCCTCGATTTTACGACAACTTGTCGCTGCAGGGCTGCCCACAATAGGCAGGAGTGCAAACAAAACAAAATTGAGGCTCAGAGATCTTTCCTACGGCAAGCTCTCTTGTTGGCAAAGAGACTGGCCAAAACTGTTGTCCTACATGTCCGGGACAATAACACTGGGAGGGCTGCTGCAGAAGTGTTGGCACTCTTACAAGAGTTGGAGATGACGAACTCCACAATTCATCGTCATTGTTATGTAGGTACTGTTGAGGAGTACCAGCAGTGGAGCACTGTGCTACCAAACTGCTATTTCGGTATAGCTAGAGCCTCATTAGACAGCGATAGCACTGTACAAATGCTGCTATTGTTGGACAGTCCCAAACGTTTAGTTCTGGAGACTGATGCACCTTATCTGCCCATGGACGGTATTACAGGTGTAAACGGTCCATGGAATGTTCACCTTGTTGCAGGTAAGGTGTCGCAGAAACTTGGCTGCCAAGTATCACAAGTACTTGGGGTCTGTAACAGAAATGCCGCCAAACTATATGGTCTCAACTGGTAAGGCTTCTTCAACGAAACTTCGTTACTAACAGCCAACAACTATTCTAATATTAGACGAAACTTAAAAAAACAGTTTTCTGCAAGCAGTCAATCTTGTCACTGAATCGGACAGGTGGCCCATAAATAATACAACACAGAAAGGGGGAAAATGGGAACGCTCATTCTTGAAAGTGATTAGCTTGTACGTTGTTACTCCTTGATTGAGTGTTGCGTGTTATTTACACATTTCGGCCTATTTAGGGATCATTGGGTTATACGAGGAATTGAAGAGCTTGTATGTTGTCAATTCTGCGTAAAACATATTTGTATGGTTTTTGCACATTGACGGGAAGCAAAATTATAAATAAATTAATAGATCCAAGTAATAATACTAATTTTCATCCATACAGGTACTGGATTCCAAAAGTATGTAAGTTTCGCTGTTTTTTCATGGTGTTAAAACAACTTATCCAGAGTCCACCAATACTCCAATATAATGACCTTTGTAAATTGTACTAAACCTTGTATTCTGTTGTCTTATAACAAATGCACTATACACAAAAGCATTGTACCACAATACTGAAACTGTAAATAGAATAACTATTAGTGATGTGTAGATATACGAATATCTAATAATATTATGTACCAAATATACTATTTTTAATGCATAAATATGGATATATGTTAAAATGTATTGGTGCTCTCTGGGTAACTTATAGCTGTGTAGCTTAGCCATGTAGCCAACATAGCCTTTCTAGCTTACCGAGCTTTTCAGTTTTCAATCTGGCATGGAAATCTTTTCTATTGTTGTAGTCCTATTGCCGACAATCTATGCATGCTGAGGCTATCCTATTGCTCTGTATCTTCCCCATGTTTTGTTATTCCTTTGTATCCGCACAATGTCATAAATTATTCCATTTTTGTGAATTGATGTGCTGTGATTATTAATTAGTAGTAATGTGTTCCCTTATGTACTTATGTAAGTTGTTACTAAAGAATATATATTCTCAATAATAGGGGTAAAGGGTTTCATTAAGAGGGGGGTGAAGTATACAAAGTAAACCAACAATGCTATACAGGTATTCTATGGGTAAATAAATTTCATAGAGGATTGTAGCTGGTATGTTCTTTCTTCTGTGAACAACAATTACTATACTAGCGTGCTGTATGGAAATAACATATTTCATTTCATGGAGGATTGTAGCTGGTATGTTCTTTCCGCTATGAACAACTTGATGTATGCTCTATCTCAATAATATGCCATTTGCATAAGGGGTGAGAATATGTATCATTTAGGTGTAGTCACACTGTCTTTTTATGTTTGAATTGTTAAAATGTTATGTGTTATTGGTTGTACCATGTAGGTGTAGCCACAACGTTTTCTATAGTGGAATTGTTAAAATGTTATTTGTTATTGTTATGTCCACTTTATATTGTTTTGATAGTCAAACAGTAAACTTTCCAGTGTAATCATTACCATAATAGTGTTTTAAGTATATCTCAAGTATAGATTTCTAAGATTGTACAATCAGGACATTACTTTTGCTCTAAATGCCGGTCCTTTGAACATTAAGACTCTTGAACGATATTGGCAAAATTATTGCACTAAAAGAAAGGACCATTTTCTTAACTCATCAATTTCTATTCAGTTTAATACAGTTTAATAGTTATTATCAATAAGCTTAGGTATGTTGATATCTCCTCAAAGATGGGGTAGAGTGTTGTACCTGCGTCCCTGTCGGAGGCCTCACTCTGGTGACGTCAGAGGATTGACCTTCGTCTAGGCAAGGGTCAGCCAATAGTCTGCCAGCAATAAGGCACGTGATTCCAATCCGGGTGAGCTCCGACGAATCAGGACAAGACTCTCTCTCTTCAACTCCAACCACCGAACCAACAACACTACGTCTGATCGTCTCTGTACATCACGTCTACAAGTGGTTCAGGGGAGCTGGGAGCATTCTAGGTAAGTAGACCGTTATCTAGATATTATTGTGCGTTGGTCTATAGCGCGGGTATTCACTCGTACATCATAACTATCATTTAAAATTTGAATATTTCATTAAGGATTCAATTTTATTTATAATTTACAGTAAGCTTGTTAGAACATAGATTGGTATAAAACATGTTGGCTATGATACTAACTTGTTCGTGGTTATGGTTGGCCTATATATTTTTTCAAGAAATGGAAGGCCATGTAAAATAATAGGATATGGTCGGCCTAATTTTTTTCAAGAAATGGCAGGCCATATAAAATAAAAGGTTATGGTCGGTCTTACTCTAATTTTTGTTTCAAGAAATGGCAGGTCATGTAAAATAAATTAGGCCTATGGTCGGCCCATTTTTTTCCTTCAAGAAATGGCAGGCCGTGTAAATAAGTAAACACCTCGATTATTCTAACCCTGTGCCAGACTGTGGTAACTGGGTGATGCAGAGTCAGAATAAAGCAAATTCAAAAGAAAGGTCAAGTTAGTATGGGGTGAGCGGTGGGCAGGGACAGATGTTTTGAAATGGTTGTTGTTGTTGTACTATCCATTGGTCACACGTCAAGTTATGAGGTTTGACACTGCCCATCATAGGTATTCCCCGTCATAGCCATACCAGTGAATGTCACTGTGTGGGAGAAATCTTGGTCGTGGCTGGGGTCGGGAGGTAACGAGAACGAATAGAGCCCGAATTGGAGGAGAGATTTTGTGAGTGTCCGATTTAAATTATCACCCACGCACACACAAAAGAGAATGATTCTCGCAATCATGCGAATTGTCAGGGTTTATAAATTCACTCAGTTTTAAGTTTATTTCAGGATGTCTTTACCCACCTCAACGTTTGAAAATGAAATTGTGTGAACAACCCATGGACATCCCATGCCATGTCCATGGCATGGAAACATGCATGTGCTTCGCATAAAAAATAATCAAACAAAGTATGCATATCTGCAGGGTTCTACGACAGTCAAACTGTTTCATTCTTTACGTAAACACACTGCAGTGGAACCTGATGTTCCACGATATGCCCTCCAACTCGCCTGTTTCAACTTTTACCAGCGTGTCAACTCATTCTACGTATGCATGACGTAATCTGACAAAGGCGTTCACGCCAATAACAGAGGTACGCGTAAAATCGATAATGGCAGTCTGAAAAAAATGGCGGCGTTTTGAGATTTTTTCAATGAAATAGTCCGGCACTGTTCACAAAAAAGAATCCCTGTAGCGGAGTATCAAAATGATCAAAAATGCTGAATAATTAGTTCCTGGCGCACCCACAGCAAACTGCTTAGCTGTTGGTGCGACTATAAAATCCAATTCAATTCCAATTTAATTCTTCCACTGAGCTACATCTCCATTAACAATTCATTAAACATTTTAATAGTAGTTTACTTTCGAAGTTGCATTTATATGACAATGCAATTCGTGATAGTTATAGCTCCTCCGGTCATAAGTATACGTATAGAGCTCCCCGCGCATTGCGCTCCAGTTCGTTCCTTACGCATAGAGCTCCAATATATGGGAGTGCAATTCGCGGGGACCTCATAGCCCTCCGCACGAAATCATTTTATTCTTGATGACAGTATTGCAGATCTGAGAGTACTATGGTATGGCAAATCTAGTTTCGATTCATAACTGATCGGTTCGGTAAATCGACGAAGCAGTTGCGTTTGTTCGAGATAGTCGTCGACCTTTTACGTGATTTGCCGTCATCATACCGAGATTCAATATTTTTCGAAACAATAAGGAACTGCCGATTACGGAAATTAACGAAGAGTTCCGATACTTCGAAATCTATAATTGCACGTTTTCAGTACAAGTACTAAACGTTCAGCTTGTAAAAAGCTTTTTTACGATAGCTTGGATATATTAATGCGTTTTATACTTCTTAATTCTCTGTTTGGAGCAATTAAATTTTTACTCGGGCCCTCAAAATTATATATGCAAGCAATGCCATATTGAAAACTTCTCAAGTTACTTATTTCACAAGTGTAACAATATTGTCATGTAAACGTATCATTAACCTCTTAGAAAACTGTTTCACCATTATTTAAGGAGGTCAAAGTTTATTTGGGTATTAAATATCTTGCCTACGCCTAAATGTATACAGCATTACTAACTGTTGGCGTTGGAAGCATGTATTGATTTCACGATTGGTAACAAAATAAACAAAACGTTCAATGACCCCGTTAGTCGGCAGAATAAAGAAACCATAATCCATGACTCTCAGTCCAAGGAACTGCAATTAACATGTAGATAAAATAGGTATACTACAACTTTTAAAGATTTAAAGTAAGGGAGCGGCTATATAATTGAAATTGAAATTTTCAATTTATTTGAATAGCGGAGCACTTAGCGCTGAACGTATGATTCAAATATTTAAGGGTGGTTTGAATACCAAACAACGGTTAATGACAGATAGAAAGGACGTGAGGAAGATAGTAGAGCTGAAATAAGATAAAGCATAAATACACACTTGATAATAATTGAGAAGAAAAGAACCAGGACGTTCAGTTTCAATATAAGGAAATGAATGTGTAATCTTGCTATTGGATGATAACAAAAGAGAGGTCATTGAAAAGTTGAATCAGGGATAAAATACATTTGGGAAGTATTTATCCACGTTGCGAAACGAGGACGTTTAACATTGGATAAGTACGGTGAATTTTGATGCGGAAAATTAGCTGAAAGTATTTTGTGAAAAGTGACTGGGACTATGCTAATTACAGATGAAGGATATGAATAACAGGTGACTGTTAAACTTTAGCAATTGATCAACACTTGTTATTTTTAATTACCATCATACATGTTACCTGTTTATGACTTTAATAGTGTGCATAATAACATTAGACGGGGTATACGTGTATTTAACAGTTAATTCAACTTCACAGAATGCGATTTAACCTGCTACTTGTGTTCAGAATCGACGAGATGTCAATAAATTATAGAGGTTAAAAATGAAAAACTTCGAACAAACACGGTATCACAAATTACAGCGAATAATATAGCAGTTCACGTTGTCATGGGATCATTAACATCCAAATTAACGAAGGCTTTGTCAGGACTGAAGAACTGTCCAGCTAGAATCGCCATGCTGGGGCTTGATGGGGCAGGTATGCACGTACATGTACTTAATCCTCTTTCCATTTGTGTTCGTATAGTCATACCGTTCGTCGCTGTGAAAATTATAGCTTATTGTTTTATATTCTGTACCTACTATATATAGCTGTGAGAATCATAGCTCGTATGGTTTTATATTCTGTACCTACCATATATAGCTGTGAGAATCATAGCTCGTATGGTTTTATATTCTGTACCTACCATATATAGCTGTGAGAATCATAGCTCGTATGGTTTTATATTCTGTACCTACCATATATAGCTGTGAGAATCATAGCTCGTATGGTTTTATATTATGTATCTACCATACATTACATAACTGTGAGAGTCAAAGCTCGTATGGTTTTATATTCTGTACCCACCATATATAGCTGTGAGAGTCATAGCTAGTATGGTTTTATATTCTGTACCCACCATATATAGCTGTGAGAATCATAGCTAGTATGGTTTTATATTATGTACCTACCATACATTACATAACTGTGAGAGTCATAGCTCGTATGGTTTTATATTCTGTACCCACCATATATAGCTGTGAGAGTCATAGCTCGTATGGTTTTATATTCTGTACCCACCATATATAGCTGTGAGATTCATAGCTCGTACGGTTTTATATTCTGTACCTACCATACATTACATAACTGTGAGAGTCATAGCTCGTATGGTTTTATATTCTGTACCCACCATATATAGCTGTGAGAGTCATAGCTAGTATGGTTTTATATTCTGTACCCACCATATATAGCTGTGAGAATCATAGCTAGTATGGTTTTATATTATGTACCTACCATACATTACATAACTGTGAGAGTCATAGCTCGTATGGTTTTATATTCTGTACCCACCATATATAGCTGTGAGAGTCATAGCTCGTATGGTTTTATATTCTGTACCCACCATATATAGCTGTGAGAGTCATAGCTCGTATGGTTTTATATTCTGTACCCACCATATATAGCTGTGAGAGTCATAGCTCGTATGGTTTTATATTCTGTACCCACCATATATAGCTGTGAGATTCATAGCTCGTACGGTTTTATATTCTGTACCCACCATATATAGCTGTGAGATTCATAGCTCGTACGGTTTTATATTCTGTACCCACCATATATAGCTGTGAGATTCATAGCTCGTACGGTTTTATATTCTGTACCTACTATATATAGCTGTGAGAACCATATATCATGTGCTTATCCAGGAAGAGGGATAAAATCCCCCCGCCCCTCGAATTCATGTTCATTATGTCATTTTTGCCATGTTCATTAATGGACTTCATCATCATCCCTGTATTGTTAGGTGCTACTTCAGTGGTAGCAGAAAACAATGATCGCAGGTGAGCTGTTCTGCAGGTGAGAAGGTGGTTCTAAGCCCCTTTTGCATATTTTATCTATGTAAATGGACAGTGAGTCTGGAAGGTTCATTCATGTTGGCGCCTTATAACCTTTTTATATACCGTTCATATATAGCAATGAAAATCATAGCTTACGTTTTGATATTCTCACGGCTCTATTGCTGGAAGATAAAGGGTCATCGCATAATAAAAGGTTAAATTCGTGTAGATTGCATACAGTAATTTGATTAACATGACTAAGGCAATGAAATACTTAGGCCTGATTCAACAAAACAATAGTTTTCTCATATATGTGGCCGTATTTGCTAGAATACATGTCATTTAATCTGAGTCTTGGGACCGTGTCACTCAGTTATACTTATATTTAGTCTACGATTAATTCGTTTATAAATATTATACTTGGAATTGTATTGCATTATATTTGCTTATACTAGAAAATGTAGACAATAATTTTAAAACAAAACACCGTTGTGAAGACATCGAAAAAATAATTTTTATTTTGTTTAATTCGGGGTTCCTTTAAGGGAAACAAGGCAATCAATACTACTTTTAAAACTCCCTGTGTCGAAAAGACGATATTTCAAGGGGGGAAAAGACGACACTTCAACCGCGAAAAGACGCCATTTGATATTGTCGTCTTTTCGTTATTTCTTGTGACCTTCTGTCGTCTTTTCGCTTCTAATCTGTCGCCTTTCGTTCTGTCGTTATTTCGTCTTTTCGTTATGTCGTCTTTTTGATTTCCGGTTGACATGCGTGTTTCGGTCATTGTGACCATTTCATAGTGACTACTAGAAGCCGGGAACATGTTGAACTGTTGCGGAATCGGGTCAAACCGACAGGGAGTGTGCTTACCGTATGCCCAATAGATAATAAACAAAGAGTTAATAGTTATTTTAAATCGTTTATATAAACGCAGAATGGTCATCATAATTATATTGATCACTAGTCTTGTGTAAGGCAATAAACACGTTATTATGTTATGTCGAAAAGAAGTAATGAATTGAATTGATTCTGCAACTCATTAATTAGTTATTCACACCTTTTAATGAATATTGAAGTGATAATTATATGCTTGGCTTTATCTTAATCAGTTGTTTTTGTCAAGCTTTAATTCCAATATGTATATTATATAGACAGAAGATCTTAAATTATTTCATATTTAATAGTTGTTTATGACCGTAACCTGGCTGTATGATATTGTATAATGATGCCAAACACATGTGTTAAATTTAAAAGTCAATATTTGGTTTGTAATTTGTTTGAATAATCGAATCGAAGAATATGAGCGCTAAGATCCAGCTAGCCAAAGTCTATTTTTAAGTGGTCCCGGAAAGTAAATCATTAAATACAAAGTCATTTTATTATGGGATGGTGTGTTGTCCGTCTTCCGTCGTCCGTCCGTCCGTCGTCCGTCCGTTAACTTTTGCTTGTGTACACTCGAGAGGCCACATTTCTGATGCAATCATCATGAAACTTTGTCAGAATGTTTGTCTCAATGAAATCTCGGTCAAGTTCGAAAATGGGTCATGTGGGGTCAAAAACTAGGTCACTAGGTCAAATATTGATAAAAACCTTTTGTACACTATAAAGGCCATATTTTTGACCCGAGCTTGATGCAACTTTGTCAGAATGTTTGTCTTAATTATATCTTGGTCAAGTTTGAAAATGGATCACATGGGGTTAAAAACTAGGTCACTAGGTCAAATACTTGAAAAACCTTGTGTACACTCTAGAAGCCGTATTTCTGACCCAATCTTGATGAAACTTTGTCAAAATGTTTGTCTTAATTATATCTTAGTCAAGTTCAAAAATGGGTCACATGGTGTTAAAAACTAGGTCACTAGGTCAAACTTTGGAAAAAACGTGTGTACACTCTAGAGGCCATATTTTTGCCCTGATCTTGATGAAACTTTGTCAAATTGTTTATCTTAATTATATCTTGATCAAGTTCGAAAATGGGTCACATGAAGTTAAAAGCTAGGTCACTAGGTCAAATATTGGAAAAACCTTGTGTACACTCTAGAGGCCACGGAATTCAATAGCGGTACAAAATAATGTACAATACAAAGTGGGTGGTCTGTCTCCACCTCTAAAACGCGACTGTCATATATAGCCTAAAATGTGCTAAAAATGATGCAAAACACCCTTCACCAACCATCGGCTACACTGCATTAAGCAGGTTGCTACAACATCAATTCAATGTCCCTTGATCATATTTAGGTTTAATAAAGAGTGTTCAGAAAACGTGTGTTATGAAGGCAGATGTGGAAAATACACCAATCTATCAACCATGTCACTTAATCTGACTGTTACGTTTGCTATTAAATTCCTCTTTATTGTCCATATTGACACGGTATGTGTACGTAAGTGGGTGCGTGCATTGATTTTGGAATTTGCTGAAATAAAAATCCCACCGTGTATTAGCAGATCGATAATCAATAGATATCAATCACCAACCATGAGCTCATCGATTTGGGTCACATAACCTTGAGAGTACACGTGCGAGCAATAGTAATTATAATTTATCTGTTCCCCCTGTTATAGCCATGATATTTTTGTGTTTCTAAATTATGTTTATAGTTTAATAACCGACAGGTGTAAGTCTTCAAATTATAACGTATCAAAAATATAATTTATTATCACAGGATAGAATTCTCTAATAAGTAAAAGAGGAATTGGTTAAAACTTTAATGACTAATGCCAGTCTATAACCGAATAAAATACACTGCGTATGTAATGTAATAATATATATTATATGGTGAATCATCAAGTAAAGAGGAAGTGATCTAAGATCATAACTACAGCTGTAATCTTACACAAGTGCGTGACATGTATGATATTGAATCTGTGCCAGTGTATCAATGTATAACTATAACTAGAAGATAGTAATACGATTAACAGTTTTTAGAGTTTCTACGATAGAATTTGCAGCAACTCTGCAGTTCAGGGTGAGAATTAAGGTTCTAGGCCCATTTTCCATATTTTATCTCGATGTACATGGAGGATGAGCCTGGCATGTTCATGCCTGTTAGGCGCCATATAACCTTTCATGTGTTGGTGCGCCTTAAAACCCAATTCAATTCAATTCAAACTAACGGTTTTGGTATCGCGTGCGCGGTGTCTAAGGAACTAGTTACATGGAGTTGTCGGTCCTGACGATATAATATTGTTATGGAATATGTCTATCTTATTATGACTTATTGTGTGTCGTTGTTTTAATTTTGGTTACTACCAGTATATTATTATTTTACGACTCCTTGGTTTGCATCTTTAAAGGGACTGGAGGCGATCTAGAAAAGTATGTAAATCCAAATACAAATGAAAGCCTTTATAATGTGGTTCAGTTTCATACGAAATGTGCTTATGCATTAAATTAAAGGAACACTGTCCGTAACTTTTAGCTTATAAAACACACACTAATTATGTTCGCAAACATTGCACACCAAACATTATTGAATATTTACAAATTAAAGCAGGATTGTTTGACGGAATTCAATCGCGGTACTAAAAAAAGGGAAACCATTTCGGGCGTTTAAACTCGCAGCCCAAACTAAAATTACACTCGCGGTAATAATAGTGAGCGTGAGCGTAAAGTGGTCGACATAGCTCCCGACTGAGCTGACCGGACTATACTTACTACGCACTACATACTAGGGTCAAAACCTAATACGCTAATGGAAGTCACGTGATCGCAGAATAGGTAAATACGGTGGGTCCCACTTTATTTACAAATAATAATTTAAGCTTTTTTTCCCCAAACTCACGAATGTATTACTACAGACTTCTTAGTGTCTATGCTCATGTTTTCATGTATACATTCACTGAATAAAAGTCAGACAGTTATTTGGTTATGCTCAATATCTGCTAACTTACGGACAGTGTCCCTTTAAGCCGCATGTTACATTTCGGTTAATTATTGTTAATGAAAATATTCTATGTGAAAACTCGACGACTCGGCTGCGTTTTGTTGCTGAATCATAAATGTTAATTTAAATGGGGATACTATTGCTAACAGTTATACATATAATTGAAATAAAGCTTACTTCGATGACAAAACAAGAGCTTTAAGCATCAGATGAATTACTATTAATGATTTACACAACAAAATATTTCATTCACAATAAAAATCATTCTGTAATACGCATAATTTGTCCTAGTTTAGTACATCTGCACATAGAATATGAACCTGAAACGCAGCATGCTGGTTGTATTGGTATTTGGATTGATACCCATAATTCTTCCAGATCGCCGGCAGTCCCTTTAATCATTATGACATGATAAAATATAATTATATAAGCAGGTCCGTAGCTACACGAGGCAGTTGCCTCAGTAGAATTTTGGGAAGGTACCAAACATTGACGTATGTATTCTAACGGAATATCAAATACAATTACTAAAATAGACTTGAATATAATTTATTTGTCTAACTTAAAACTGAAAATCTGGTCAGGGAGTACCGTAAAATGCCTGAAATCACATATAGTAACAGGGCCCTATATATGTTTAAAAAAATGTATATGTATATATTGTATGATCACATGGGCCTATGGCTTACTGATTTTGAAATAAAGTTCTTCTTCTTCTTCTTCTTCTTCTTCTTCTTCTTCTTCTTCTTCTTCTTGTTTTTCTTCTATGTTTCAACCTTCACCCAGGTAGTAATCAACATTTCTTCCGGGGTACATGTACCCAGACCCTGCTAGGAATGGATTTGTCTCGATTAAATTCCAGAGCTGGTTACGGGCCTGACACGACATGAGAGTTGTGACTGATACATAAAATGTCTGATCCAGCAGTGACTCTTCCTTTCAGGAAAGACGACGATATTATACAAGTTTAAACTGAATGAAACGCTAACCACTGTACCTACCATCGGATTCAACGTAGAAACTCTAACCCCCATGAAGGGCCTCACGCTTACCGTGTGGGATATGGGCGGTCAAGAACGAATGAGGCCGCTTTGGAGAATGTACCTACGGGGCACAGATGGTAAGACATTAGTATTTGCATCTTTAAATTTGACAAAAAATCATTCACATGACTTTTACGTGAGGATTTAACAGTAAATTCAATTCTCTGAATTCTAATTTTGGCATTCAATGTGAGGACAAAGTGCTACATAATTTAAAGGGACACACGGCAATTGTGTTTCATGATTGTTTTTAAAAACTCGCGTCGTCCCGTTAGTTTTTCTAAATAAACAAGAACGTTTTCATCAAAACTGGAGGAAACTTAATTCGCGTTCACAAGTGCGTAGCATTAGTGATAATGGTTATTGTTTTCTCAATTTTGAATGAAATCTATGGTCCCAGACTTGTATATTTTTTTCACAATTTATATCATCCTTGACGTTATTAGAACGTTAAATTATTGTATTTTATAAACATGAATCTAAGTAATATTTATATTAACACTACCAGGCCATTGATATATTAGTAATATTAGTTATATATTAATTATTAATTGTCTAACATTGTTCTGAAGAGTCATATGCGACTTATTGCATAATATGTATGTACTTTGTAAGGTTTATTTCGGTTCAATCTCATTAAAATCAGACCCTTTATAACGCCACGATATTATACGCTAGAACATGTAATTACGGTTTGATTTTAATGATAATGAGATTGATTTGGGATGGCCTCGACCCAAACAGGCCCATGACGAGGCTAATAAAAGTTCTTCTATCACGGAGATACTACTGGGGGTATATTGAAATTGTTATTATAAAATAATATAGCTTTATATAGCGTATATTTTATTTACGTCTGAAAATATTATTTGTCGTTTTGTATAACACCATATGTAATTGCATATAATGCCATTTAAAAGCGGACAGTTGCATATAGCCAGTATTTGGTATTTTTTACCGATTACTCATTGTAAAATGTTTACAGTGGTTGTATGCATCCTGGCGTATTATAATAATAATTGAGGACGTGCACTCTGCTGTATCGACCTTTTGTAGCTTAAAAGTAGAATATCGCTTAAGCCGGTGCTAGAAGGCGTGAGAGGTGTTGCACTTCACATTACCCCTCATGAAGAGACTCAATAAAACCGAGTCTGCTACTCTTATCTCGTATTTGTTGCTTCCAAGGGACCCCCTTTTCGGTATTTATTTTTTACTCTTAGAATGCTGCCTCTGATAACTTTCCAAATGTTCTTTTTTAACTGCATCATTACATCAGTATCAGCTCTCTTACGTTGTGGGACGAGAGCATCGATTCCTGTTTGGTTTCGTTAAGATTGTGGTCAACACATCATTTTGGTTAAGCAATAAGTATGTCTCACTCTGCTGCCAGTCTTCAACTTGTCTGATGTTACAAATTGACATATTGCAAGCCGGGTGATCCATGTAAATTCTCTGTACTATAATACGATTAATAAATCAAATAGTGAAAATAAAAATCATGTTCATGTTATTTGGTTTCTGAATGAGAAACTATACGGTATGCATGTCAAGAGGACATAAATTGTCATACAATGAATCACATTGCTATAAACCCAGTTTCATGTCACGCGAGCATAAACTATGTTTTTATTGTAATACAAACACTTAATATGACCACCCAATGACTCCAGGACGTGCGCTAGTCGTGAGCAATCTACGTGTGTTTCGTTTAGGGCCATCATGTCCTCGTGTATCGGCTTATAAACGTCATGGTTTAATGATACGATGGCGATAATAACGATGGTACGATGACGATGGTACGATGACGATGGTACGATGTCGACTACAAGATGTTGTATCGCTCTATCGCCATCATACCATCGCGCATCGACTTGTAAACGCGATGGTACGGTGGTCCTTTGTACCATCGACGTACCATCGTGTCATCGTAACATTTGCGCGATGGTACACTGGTGGTACGATGGAACATCGTACAATCAAACCATCGAACCATCGCGTTAACAAGTCGATGCACGATGGTACGATGGCGATGGTACCATGGTACGATGGTACAATGGCATTAACGTAATAACCAATCGTATAGTCAACATCGTACCATCGACATCGTAACTTCGTGTCATCGTCCAATCGCGTCCGATGCCCGATGGTACGATGGCCCTAACGAAACACTGTAACAATGCGGTACATTGAGGTACAATCGTTGTCGTTCTGAAGATGCGTACAGGATCAACAACCGTGGTAGGATTGGCAGCCCTGGTAGGGTTGTCAGTTCGTATAATAATATGTTATATTACATCTCAAGTTTACCCACAGTTGCGGATAAGAAGTGTATTAAATTGCACGCAATATTTCGTCTTCTTAATGAATGAATGAATGAATTGTGTTTTACGGCACGTCGACACATAAATAGTCCATATTGTCATACTGCAAAGAAAATCCTCAGTATTTCATTGGTCAATGCGCCGTAGACATGAGCCATGAGCCCATGTCTACGTCTCGCGACGTGAACATGGGACGAATTCCCCTTAGGTACCCCATTACTCGAATACACAAAAACAAAATGGCGACGATAACGTTGCCGATTCGTTTTGGAAACCGCCGATTGTTTCCTTCCTATCGCTTTTTTGCGCTTTCCACTGTGTGTAAAAGTCTGAAATAATCGAAAGTGTATTTTTTTGTCAATTTTACAGATAATAAAACATTAACATAGTGACAAAATACGTTTATTTTATTAAAAAATCCGCCAAATTTATGACGTTAGAGCGATGACGTCACGAAAGTAAACAACGTCTAGTTAGAGACACGTTACGGGGAAATTGGCGCAATAAAAATTAAATCGTGTTTTTGGCCGTTTTTTCCTTAAATAAATGGTAAAAACTATAAAGTATGACACATTCGTTATTAGGATTCTTGAGGGGGAACATTGGCTCACATTCTCTGCCTGGAAATATATATTCCCCCTCGCCTAACGGCTCGGGTGAATATAATTTCCAGGCAGGGAATGTGAGCCCATGTCCCCTGTCAAGAATCCTAATAACTAATATGGTGCGCAAAAACTGACAAAAGATGAAGAAATGAAGGATTAATTAAAAATTAATTAAAAATTAATGTAAATATATAAAGATAAAACTATTTACAAATAAGGGATGATATGGTAGTAATATAAACTAGATATGTAAATCAGCAAATGCTCGAAAACGGGTATATGAAGAAGTAAATATATACAAGAACATATTATAATGATTTATATAGTCGGACTTACTTCAGGAAATCTAAAACAAGACTAAAATCTATAGGTCTTCTTAATGAGTATACTAGTATGTCCAATGTCCAATGTCATTATTCGCGCATTATATAATCACGGTTAGTACACTGGACATGTGATGATTTTGTGTGATCTTAGAATTGGCGTTTTCTTACTTCGTTATTATTAATGAAATTTAACTAAACGTCTTGAATGACCATAAAGTATATTTTCATAAATTCTTCGATTTTGCGAGTTCATAACTATGGAAATGAAATACATAGCTCAATGTACCGCACATAATATATATTTGACCCGTCAGTTCGATTTACAATACAGCATATTATGAGCAATCTCTTTATTCAAATAAAACTAAAATATAACGTTACAAACTAGGAAATTAGTAAAGCAGCTTGTACAGTGAGTAAAGCAGTAAAGCAGCTTGTACAATTAGTAAAGTGAATTTAAAGCATCGCGGCTACATTAAGGCGTGGCGGTAAGTCACTATCTGAGTTGAAGGCATCGCGACACCGCCACGCCATAAATGGCTGGGGAAAGCCCTGCTGTGTTTCAGGTTAACCTGCGTAGCTAATCACTCGTCCGTCGGATGGGGACGTAAACCGGGCGGTCCCGTGTATCGGTCTATCCTCCGAGCACGTTAAAGAACCATAGGAATCTATTCGATAATAAGAGTAGGGCAGGTTCCCGGATTCCTATGTATCCTTCCCCTCTCTCTGGGGCGGCTCTAAATAACCTGTACTGTGTTGATGAGCCGTTAAACAACATCCAATTCAATTGTACAGTGGGTGGGGTTGGACTTTAGACAGCTTGTACAGTGGGTGGGGTTTGACTTTAGGCAGCTTGTACAGTGGGTGGGGTTGGACTTTAGGCAGCTTGTACAGTGGGTGGGGTTGGACTTTAGGCAGCTTGTACAGTGGGTGGGGTTGGATTTTAGGCAGCTTGTACAGTGGGTTGGATTGGACTTTAGTGTTATCCAGTTATGGTACCACACGAGGTTATGCAAGCTCCCAGAAAACGTTTCTCCAGTAAACACACTCATCATCCGTGCAGTAATGGTGTTGTTGTAGCTTCGTCGATGCAATTTTCCTTGTATTTGCACGGGTGCAATTATTTAATTGAAAATAACAATAGCACCTGTCAGAATAACTAGTGTACAATAACTACCAGATATTGAAAGTTACAATATGGCAGACAGATGAAATGGACATACCACAAAACGAATAGAGTATGTTTTATTCTCGTTGGTCTACGCCCATCTCGATGTTTAAATCAACAAGCTCGATGAGACGAGGCTCTATCTCGATAGATATTGCAACTCTACAGTAGATCTACAATTAAAACATTGTTTATACATGTTGGTGTAACTGTATTATTGATATGTATATTATTTTAGGCTATAATTGTATTTTCATAATTGTGCAGGTATCATATTCGTGGTTGACAGCGCCGATGTAGAGAGAATTCCTGAGGCTCGGGATGAGCTCACGAGAGTTTTAGATTCACAAGAACTAAAGAACGTTCCGCTGGTTGTCATAGCAAACAAACAGGATTTACCAGGTGAGTGCCACAGAGATTTGAATTTTGTTTGCTTATTTTGAAACAGAATTCAAATTCGTTTTTCAAAACTCGCACAACCGCGTAATTATGTAAATGGTAAATAATAAAATACATGCTTTTAAAAAAGTTTTTCATGTAAGAAATAAATGAAGTTGTCACATAACATATTTCTAGAACGGTTTGTGTGCTTTTCCATACAGCCTCTGTTTTAAATACGCCCACTCCCCCATAACTACTCATCAAAGTAGTCTTTATTTACAAACAGTTTGCAATATTCATGTAAAATGTATTAAAGGGACACACGACAATTCCGATTTTTGGAAAACTCGCGGCGTCCCTTAGTTTTTCAACATCATTTGCATTTGTTCAGTTATTAATATTAATTATAAGAATAGTATAAAGCAAATTGTTTTTGCATATTACTAACTCTTGAATACATTTCACCAATAATATAGTCAAACCTATGGTAGAACAGGGTAGAATAACGAAGAAAAGTTGAAAACTAAAAATTCTATTCAAATATATGCAAGCAATTTTGAAGTCAGAATGATACGAAGTCCAGACTCTTATTATCTCGGGGTAGATATCCGAAAGGCTTAACCGAGTTTGTTGGTGGAGGGACTATAAACCTTAGAACTACACACACACAAAGTCAGAATGATATTGCATTAATAAATTGAGACGCTAATTCTAGTGCTTAATAAAAACTTGCTCTGTGTCCCTTTAAAATTTATCATTCAAAAACATTGAAAACAATTCTTTTTTTACAGGTGCATTAAGTGTTAGGGATATTGCAAAAAGATTGGATCTGTCTCCGACGACCCGCCGACCGTGGGCCATACAGGGCGCATGCGCCACCACTGGAGATGGAATCTGTGAGTCAATGGAAATTGTTGCTAAACTAGTAAAAGAATACAAGGGTAAACACCGATGAGGATGAAGAGTCGATGTAGCCCAATTTGTTTCTTAAACAAATAAGTACATCTCCATCGCGGTATGGGATCAATGAAAGTACCGCGAAGCTCATGTCCGATGAAGGGGCCGCGGTGCAGGGCGTTCGAAGAAACAGTGGACGTCAAACGTCGGCGAAGTAGCTTTGCGCTCGGAACCAGGAAACCAAAGAACTGTGAATCTAGTCAGCTACACTAATTATATATCTAGGGAATGTTGAAGTAGAAATTACGGTACATTTCTAGAATTTATTATAATCTATATAAGAAAGATATGGTCATTGTTTGACACTATGTAATGAATGCTGAGGAATGATCTTGTGTTAGGGACAGTCTCTGTCACCTGAGCTCGTCTTCGTGATGTTTTTTTTTCCTATTTGCGGTAGTTCAGTATATCGTAAAAACGAAACGTAATGTGATATGTTTATATTACAATGATATTGAGTGTGATTATCCCAATCTGGAGAGTGCTTATAACTTATTAAATGGCATCAATAATTATTAACCTTTTCTGTGATAACAGCATGTGGTGTGTGTTATGCTCAGTACTATAGAGTGTGTTTATCACAACATTAACAAGAGTTATCCACTGTCTTTCACAATCTACATGAGTGTGTGGCGTGGGATATACTCAATGCTATAGAGCGTGATTGTCACAACACTAGCAGTTGCGTTCGACTACTTTTCACATTCTGCATGAGTGTGTGATGTGATACATACTCAATACTACGGGGTGTGATTGTCACAACATTAGCGGTAGTGTTGAGTGTGATTATCACAACATAAGTAGTAGTGTTCCACTATCTTAGTGTGTGGTATGAGATATGGTGCATGCTATAGAGTGTGATTATCACAACATTAGCAGTAGTGTTCCACTATCTTTCACAATCTGCAGGAGTGTGTGGTGTGATATATGCTGTATGCTATGGAGTGTGATTATCACAACATTTGTAGTAGTGTTCCACTATCCTTCGCAATCTGCAAGAGTGTGTGGTGTGAGATATGATGCATGCTATAGAGTGTGATTTCCACAACATTAGTAGAAGTATTCCACTATTCCACGCGTTCTGGAAGCGTGTGTGATGTGGTCTTGAGATTGACACACTTTGTTGTCCATGATCTTTCACATTCTGCATAACAGTGTGTGACATGAAATCACTTGCCACAGTTAACTACTTAATGGGAGTTGATTTAAACATATGTTATTTCAAAGATAACGCATTACACAATTGTTACATACAATAGGTAAATGGATTGGAACGAAAGCAAAATGCTTATAGAGATCCTCTCCATAGAATGGGAGTTAACTCAATATAATATATTATTGTTTTATTGTCGTATTATTTGGATTATATCTTAAATTGTTTTACAATGCTTTCAGGTATATGTATACAAGTTTATTTATGTGTATGTGTGTATATATGTGCATGAATATATATGCATATATGTATGTATATATACATGTTTGTATGTGTGTATATATATATATATATATATATATATATGTATGAGTACAGTAATAATTAATATCATGATGCATGTTTATATCTATAGTATGTTATGCTATTACCTTTCATTTGTGTGTATTGTTAATATATATGTAAATCTCCTAATTTTGAGGAAATAAAGAAATAAAGAAGACTCTGACTTTTAATCAGTTTAATATTTCTCCGGTTTACATATTACACTCCATTTTAACCATATATTGTATATATGAATTCTCCATATTACTGTAGTTATTACATAATCATATTGATTTGTTAATTTAAACGGGCCCGCCACGACATTACAACTTACAAATAACAAGCATTTACAAGAAAAGATAGGCTACTTACTTATATTCATAGAAAACTATATTCATAAAATTGCAACCTTATTTAAATATACACATGTACATGAATCATATTATTAATAATTACTTGCACTACCAAGGTGTAATTGTATAACTAAGTCTTACAGTATGTATACAAATACCATACTACCCATTGGCACTACCAAGGTGCAATTGTATAACTAAGTCTTACAGTATGTATACAATACCATACTACCCATTGACACTACCAAGGTGCAATTGTATAACTAAGTCTTACATTATGTATACAAATACCATACTATCCACTGGCACTAACAAGGTGCAATTGTATAACTAAGTCTTACATTATGTATACAAATACCATACTATCCACTGGCACTACCAAGGTGCAATTGTATAACTAAGTCTTACATTATGTATACAAATACCATACTATCCACTGGCACTACCAAGGTGCAATTGTATAACTAAGTCTTACATTATGTATACAAATACCATACTACCCACTGGCACTACCAAGGTGCAATTGTATAACTAAGTCTTACATTATGTATACAAATACCATACTACCCACTGGCACTACCAAGGTGCAATTGTATAACTAAGTCTTACATTATGTATACAAATACCATACTATCCACTGGCACTACCAAGGTGCAATTGTATAACTAAGTCTTACATTATGTATACAAATACCATACTATCCACTGGCACTACCAAGGTGCAATTGTATAACTAAGTCTTACATTATGTATACAAATACCATACTATCCACTGGCACTACCAAGGTGCAATTGTATAACTAAGTCTTACATTATGTATACAAATACCATACTACCCACTGGCACTACCAATGTGCAATTGTATAACTAAGTCTTACATTATGTATACAAATACCATACTATCCACTGGCACTACCAAGGTGCAATTGTATAACTAAGTCTTACATTATGTATACAAATACCATACTATCCACTGGCACTACCAAGGTGCAATTGTATAACTAAGTCTTACATTATGTATACAAATACCATACTATCCACTGGCACTACCAAGGTGCAATTGTATAACTAAGTCTTACATTATGTATACAAATACCATACTATCCACTGGCACTACCAAGGTGCAATTGTATAACTAAGTCTTACATTATGTATACAAATACCATACTATCCACTGGCACTACCAAGGTGCAATTGTATAACTAAGTCTTACATTATGTATACAAATACCATACTATCCACTGGCACTACCAAGGTGCAATTGTATAACTAATTCTTACATTATGTATACAAATACCATACTATCCACTGGCACTACCAAGGTGCAATTGTATAACTAAGTCTTACATTATGTATACAAATACCATACTATCCACTGGCACTACCAAGGTGCAATTGTATAACTAAGTCTTACATTATGTATACAAATACCATACTATCCACTGGCACTACCAAGGTGCAATTGTATAACTAAGTCTTACATTATGTATACAAATACCATACTATCCACTGGCACTACCAAGGTGCAATTGTATAACTAAGTCTTACCGTATGTATACAAATACCATACTACCCACTGGTTTATACAAATACCATACTATCCATTGGCAGCTCAACATGTGCGTGAGAACGTGTCGATTCTTTGGAATGGCAGTATACAGTACTGATTCTACTCAGGAATAAGTGGATGGTCTACCTCGACCGTCATACATAACCCTAAAATGTGCTGAAAAAGTACGTTAAACGCCAAACAAACAAACAAACAAACTACTTGAAAATAACGTAGTTTTGTATCATGCTCTTCTAACTGTATTGTGTAACCGAAACATTGTAACAGGAGATGAATATGAATATTTTTGTGCTGACTATTTTGTTTAATTGAATTGAAGCAGTTAAGTATACATAAGCAGAACTATCTGATTAAGTTCGTGTAACTCTACCTGATTTGTTATAATCATAATGGTGTTTGCGTCAACAAACACAAATAATAGTTTAAATAATTATGCTTTATATTTCAAAATAATAATTATCTATATACATAGTCAATATGATTGAAGCGAAAACAAAATTTTCTTATATACGATGTAGAAAATATCACCCTATTTTTTCCCCCAATATTTCGATATGACTATATACTTTTCTAGACGAAAACTATTGTGTATGTAGTATATTAGTCTAATTAAAGCAGGGTCCCAATGATCAGTACATGAAAAATGCTTATTAATAAGGTTTACCACCACTAATTACAATTAAGTTCCTATAAAAAGTAATCCCTCCTTTTTTGATGAAAACGGGCATTATAAGTAGGGGAAAACTGCCCATTTCTATTCGATTTTGTGGTTGTATATATAAGAAACGTATTAATAAGTTTTTCTGCATCACTGATGAACATTTTCGAAATTTTGACTCTATGATTACACTTTGTGAGCAATGAAAACAGCTGTAGCCTTGACCTGGTTAGTAAACAAACAAGAACTTTCTTACATGTCTTGTGACCCCACCTTTTCTGGTGATTTTTCAAGCGGAAAATTAGTTTTCTATATGAACATTACACTGCTGCATTATCCATACTTGAGTTGAATTTGCAACAAATCATTAATATGTGACACTTTAACATTGGTGTCTATGGGGAAAATAATTAGTGGTATAATACCATAAATGCAGACAATTCTCAAGTTTTTGCGTCTGTGTGATCAAGATCGATTCAGGACGTTTCGGCACCAAACCATTTCGACACCTAGACGAATCGGTACCTAGACGTTTCGGCATCAAACCATTTCGGCATCTATTTTAATTTTTACCCTAGACGTTTCGGCACCCATTTATATTTGAGTATTATAATAAAGTAAAGAAGTTAAGAAATTAAATATGTTCTATAAGATCACTTGTAATTCGTTTAAAATGCACCGATTGCCTTAACGGCAACTCCGACGCGGTTTTTGAGCTTGAATACAACTAAAACATGAACATAAATAGGGCCCATATGATAATCACTTGTAAAATTTAAGTAAATATGACTTTTATATTATATTGTAGCATGGTCACTGAAATTCCCTTTGTAATAGCTCAGATGTAAATCGTTTAATTGAAAATACTTGAATATGTTTCCTTTAACATGTATAATAATGTATACCTAAGACCAAATAAAAACTTTTAATTCTTCACTTTACCTTCCTGTCATATCCATATCGACGACTACGGGTATGTGACTTTAACAAAGCCTCCACAAACTAACCCATTATTAAAAATCGTCTACATATAACGCAGGCGTTATACTTTTCTTGTTAACTGTGTTTTGGATCAAAATGTAAGAATAAGAACCTTCCTTGATAAAGATCAAAGGATCGAAATACTGAGAAAAAAAGGAGGACATTATATACTTGAGTTTCTTATATAGTATTCATTTGTATTTAATTTTTCCGGTAAAGACAAATTAACATAGAAAATGAATATAGATTTAAAATGTATGGTTTTAAATAGAAAGAAAAAACAATTGTTTTAAAACAAAAACAAATTTATTTAATGTAACAAGGAGTAAAAACTGGGGGAAATCTACAGGTGACGACGGAACGGGATGACGAGAACATATTACGGTCGACAAGTAAATACAGGCTTAAATACATTTACATTTCTCCATTGCCTTCCATTCTTTTCTGACCATGTTTAAAAACCTGTAGAAAACACAAACCTGATATGGATACTGGGGAAATGAAGATGAAATTGTCTGCTATTAAAAATCAACAAGAAACAATGGGTGGTTATTTTCACCCAGTCTACTTTCACTTTAGAACTCTTCATATCTAAAACTGTCAGAAAGCATGATGAGATTCAGGTTAGTCCATGTCCAGATTCCCTGTTACAAGCCGCAAGAAATAACCAGCAAACTACACTTACAAACGTTTTAGGAAAACAAGATTAGCACTCTTTTTTACATAGAACTCCTTTTTTCACCAGGCGAGAACATCCGGTTGATCGGGAGTAATTAACCAACACTATTTAAGGTTGCAGAAAACTAAATACTTTCCCATAGGACCTCCTGTGACACCTGTTCAGCTAATATTTCAAGAATTATACACCAGATTTTCTTTAAATTACCTTATTTCATACATATTTCCATCACAAATCCTTTGCAAGTGTGAAAAAGACAACTTATCCAGCTCAACCTCTCTGCACATGTCTGTGTTACAAACACTATTGAATCCGCACTGAATATTGACATGCCAATTTCAATGGATGTTAACTTTTCAAAAACATGAAAGCATATTTTTTTTTATTTAATTTAATGATCCTTGATGATGGGGATTATTTTTCCTATAGTTATCCTTCCTGAAAATGCATATTGAATATTTCAGTTATATCTGCTGACCTCTGTGAACTTTCACTACTGTACTGAATCGTACACAACAAAAGGCGGGGCTTAAGCCAGGCTATATTTAGCTGTACGCAGCCTTAAATGATACGGTTACAACTAATGGAAGAGATTATACGTCATAACAAAGGAGTATTGGTAGGTGATTGATAATTGTATGAGAGGTAAGTCAGCATCGAGAATGCCTTATGGGAACTCCCAAGAGGAGTTACTATTCATGAACACATTGATGTTTGGTGATATAGTACTATATCGATTTGAGAGAGATTCTGTCATAATAACTTATGTAACAGCTGAAACGTGAATTCCTTAATAAGGTTAATATAGTATAAATATGGGTGTGGTACACAGGATGGACCAGTATGCTCCTATCAGAAAGCACGGCTTATAGGTTTACCACCACCAATTAACCTCCTATATTCCTATATAATACACAAGTAATCTGCACTTTATTATTGTAAATGGGCGTTTTAATCAAGGGGGAATTAACCAATTCTATTCGATTTTGTTGTTGTATGTATAAGAAGTGTATGAGTAGATTTTACTGATTATTGATAAAACAAATTCAAATTTCGAATCCATGCGAACGTTTATTGAGCAGCTTATCCAATGAGAAAGCGGTGTACCCTTGACATGTGTAGTAAACAAACAAGAACTTTGCTACAATACAATATATCAGTTGTGTGTTGTTGATGTTTTCGAAAAAAAATCATCATAATATACATTAATGAGGTATAGCAGTTGAATTTGTCTCCCTTGATAACTCTCCTCCAAACAACCAGGTTCAAGAAAAAAATACCCTTTCAAGTTATTGTTGAAGTCGTATTGTTTCAAATGAAACTTATTTATGCAAGAAATACTGATGAAAATACACACCAACTAATTGTAATACAACGATAAACACAAAGGAGATCAAATATCAGCACAGTGTAAGGTATGAAGCCATTAATTATATGTCCCCTTAGACACCAATGATTATAAGGTTATTAATAGCGTAAATGAGTCTCCATTGCCCTTCCATAGTAAAGTTAGAATGTTGACAACCTGTTAAAAACTCAAACGCTCGTTAGAATTCTGGGAAACTTACTTTATCATGCAAATAAACATGTCTGCTATTAAAACAATCACAAGGAAATAGGGGCTTTAATACCTTCTAAGAAACATTTCTTCAGTTGTATACTAACACCGGGTCAAAGGTCAACACTATTTTTACCCCTTGCAATTTGCATACCCTGTCTACTTTCACTTCTCAAATTTCATATAAAAAACTGTCAAACAAACATGATGAGCTGCATTTTCCAAATATCAACCAACATGTCCAGAATACAGTCATAGCCAAAAAATAACAGGAACCAGCACTAAAAAAAGTTTTTAAAGAGAAAAAAAGATTAGTACTCTTTAATACAGAACTACTTTCGACTGCACCAGGCGAGCACATCCTGTTGATTTAGTGTATAAGACCTATAGCGATTATTTTTTGCATCATGTTTCTTTAATTACTACTGGTCGATTCAACCTAACAACTTAATAAAAGAACATTTTGACTTGTTATCGCAATGCCGAATGACTTCATCTTGAAATTATTGCGATTTTCCTGCGCTTGACCATGCACTAAATCGAGTCGATTTGTCGACAAATTAAGAAATAATAAAAAAAGCAATATCTCAGCAACCGTTCAACATTTCCCCATCAAATCAACTATTGGTGGCTTTGTTTCATATCCCTGACGTATGTATACCACACATTTTGCCATATATCTTTTACAAAAATTCCAAAAAATTTAAAAATATCTCACATTTTTAGAGAAAATCAGAAAATTTGAGGAAAAGTTGCCAAAAACACTCTAAAATAGTCTAAAAGTCTGAAAATGATATTTTTTCTCTGTTTCTGAGTTCAACTCACCTATTCAATCACCAAATAAATGCCTAGAAAAATCATTTTTTTATGCAATTCTGAAAAATACATCTTTTCTCCTTATAGGTTATTAATAGCGTAAATGAGTCTCCATTGCCCTTCCATAGTAAAAGTTAGAATTTTGTCAACCTGTTAAAAACTCAAACCTCGTTAGAATTCTGGGAAACTTTACTTTATCATGCAAATAAACATTGTCTGCTATTAAACATCAACCAAGGAAATAGGGGCTTTAATACTTTCTAAGAAACATTTCTTTCAGTTGTAGTACTAACACCGGGTCAAAGGTCAACACTATTTTTACCCCTTGCAATTTCATACCCTGTCTACTTTCACTTCCTCACAATTTATATAAAAAAACTGTCAAAAACATGATGAGCTGCATTTTCAAATATCAACAACATGTCCAGAATACAGTCATAGCCAAAAAATAACAGGAACTCAGCACTAAAAAAAAGTTTTTAAAGAAAAAAAGATTAGTACTCTTTAATACAGAACTACTTTCGACTGCACCAGGCGAGCACATTCCTGTTGATTTAGTGTAATAAGACCTATAAGCGATTTATTTTTATGCAATCATGTTTTCTTAATTAACAGGTCGATATTCAACAGCTAACAACTTAATAAAAAGAACATTCTTGACTTGTTTCGCAATGCCGAATGACTTCATCTTGAAATTATTGCGATTTACCTGCGCTTGACCATGCACTAAATCGAGTCGATTTTGTCGACAAATTAAGAAATAATAAAAAGCAAGCATATCTCAGCAACCGTTCAACATTTCCCCATCAAATCAACTATGGTGGCTTTGTTTCATATCACCTGAGTATGTATACCACACATTTCTGCCATATATCTTTTTACAAAAAATTCCAAAAAATTTAAAAATATCACATTTTTAGAGAAAATCAGAAAATTTGAGGAAAAAGTTGCCAAAAAACACTCTAAACTAGTCTAAAAGTCTGAAAATGATATTTTTTCTCTGTTTCTGAGTTCAAGCTCACCTATTCAACACCAAATAAATGCCTAGAAAATCATTTTTTATGCAATTCTGAAAAAATACATCTTTTCTCCTTATAGGTTATAATAGCGTAAATGAGTCTCCATTGCCCTTCCATAGTAAAGTTAGAATTTTGTCAACCTGTTAAAAACTCAAACCTCGTTAGAATTCTGGGAAACTTACTTTATCATGCAAATAAACATGTCTGCTATTAAACATCAACAAGGAAATAGGGGCTTTAATACCTTCTAAGAAACATTTCTTCAGTTGTATACTAACACCGGGTCAAAGGTCAACACTATTTTTACCCCTTGCAATTTCATACCCTGTCTACTTTCACTTCTCAAATTTATATAAAAAACTGTCAAAAACATGATGAGCTGCATTTTCAAATATCAACAACATGTCCAGAATACAGTCATAGCCAAAAAATAACAGGAACCAGCACTAAAAAAAGTTTTTAAAGAAAAAAAGATTAGTACTCTTTAATACAGAACTACTTTCGACTGCACCAGGCGAGCACATCCTGTTGATTTAGTGTAATAAGACCTATAAGCGATTATTTTTGCATCATGTTTTTTAATTAAACTGGTCGATTCAACCTAACAACTTAATAAAAGAACATTTTGACTTGTTTCGCAATGCCGAATGACTTCATCTTGAAATTATTGCGATTTACCTGCGCTTGACCATGCACTAAATCGAGTCGATTTTGTCGACAAATTAAGAAATAATAAAAAAAGCAATATCTCAGCAACCGTTCAACATTTTCCCATCAAATCAACTATGGTGGCTTTGTTTCATATCCCTGAGTATGTATACCACACATTTTGCCATATATCTTTTACAAAAATTCCAAAAAATTTAAAAATATCACATTTTTAGAGAAAATCAGAAAATTTGAGGAAAAGTTGCCAAAAACACTCTAAAATAGTCTAAAAGTCTGAAAATGATATTTTTTCTCTGTTTCTGAGTTCAACTCACCTATTCAAACCAAATAAATGCCTAGAAAATCATTTTTTATGCAATTCTGAAAAATACATCATTTCTCCTTATAGGTTATAATAGCGTAAATGAGTCTCCATTGCCCTTCCATAGTAAAGTTAGAATGTTGACAACCTGTTAAAAACTCAAACCTCGTTAGAATTCTGGGAAACTTACTTTATCATGCAAATAAACATGTCTGCTATTAAACATCAACAAGGAAATAGGGGCTTTAATACCTTCTAAGAAACATTTCTTCAGTTGTATACTAACACCGGGTCAAAGGTCAACACTACTTTTACCCCTTGCAATTTCATACCCTGTCTACTTTCACTTCTCAAATTTATATAAAAAACTGTCAAAAACATGATGAGCTGCATTTTCAAATATCAACAACATGTCCAGAATACAGTCATAGCCAAAAAATAACAGGAACCAGCACTAAAAAAAGTTTTTAAAGAAAAAAAGATTAGTACTCTTTAATACAGAACTACTTTCGACTGCACCAGGCGAGCACATCCTGTTGATTTAGTGTAATAAGACCTATAATGATTTGCTGCAACTTCAACACCAGTTCGGATAATGCAGCAGTGTAGTTTTCATATAGAAAACTAGTTTTCCACTTGAAAAATCACTAGAAAAGGTGGGGTCAAAAAACATGTAAGGAAGTTCTTGTTTGTTTACTAAACAGGTCATGGGTACAGCTGTTTTCATTGACAGTTGCTCACAAAGTGTAAGCATAGAGTCGAAAGTTCGAAAATGTTCATCAGTGATCCAGTAAAACCTATTAATACGCTTCTTATACATACAACCATAAAATCTAATAGAAATGAGCAGTTTTCCCCTACTTATAATGCCCATTTCCATCAAAAAAGGAGGGATTACTTTTTATTATAAGAACTACATTCGATTGTAATCGGTGGTGGTAAACTTTAACATCAACATAGAGTGCTGATAAGGCGAGAAGGGAGGCAATTTACATGTCACTGCCATCTCCCAATGTAATTGCTATGTCAGTACAGGGTTAACATCAACATAGAGTGCTGATATGGCTAGAAGGGAGGCAATTTACAGGTCACTGCCATCTCCCATTGTAATTGCTATGTCAGTACAGTGTTAATATCAACATAGAGTGCTGATATGGCTAGAAGGGAGGTAATTTACAGGTCACTGCCATCTCCCATTGTAATTGCTATGTCAATACAGGGTTAACATCAACATAGAGTGCTGATATGACTAGAAGGGAGGTAATTTACAGGTCACTGCCTCTCCCATTGTAGTTGCTTTTAATTCAGTTGTTGCACCGCGTAATACTTTAGAAACCAGACTTAATCAAAGCATTAAAGTGGTGAATGCGGCGGGGTTTGTGTAACGAACAAAATATGAATAAGATGAACATGCCATGAATAACAAAGTGCAGGAAAAATGAATAGAAATGGGGGAAAATAGCAATACCAATTACACCAGCAGAGCATATTATGCAATGTTTTTCAAAGTGAAGTCAGGATGTTTGTTACACATCAAACATGGTTGCTATGTATATACCACTAACTAGGATGACTGAGAGGTGTTGATTTGAAAAATACTAGACGCGAGTAGTTCTTGCATTTTTTGATTGCATTTTTTGAATCTTGTCAATTGGTATAGCGTTCACATCCGGAATGCCCCTCTACCTTTCTGTTCTTGCACGACTAGACATTGAACTTGAACTCCACAATCTTTGAAAGTTTTGAGCGACGCCGATCTTAAATACAGGAGATATAACGATAACAAGATTTCTATATATGCTATATTCCAACATAATAACAATCCAGTGGTGTCTAAACAATGTTTCTTCATTTCATCTTGTCATTAATAATAATTCACTGACATCGTGAATCACTGAACAACTTTCTAAATAGTTGTTGCTATATATAATTATACATAATAAAGCAATACTCATGTTGTTTTCACGTTCTATCTGAAGTAAAATCAAATAAAACAATGCCGTAACCAGAACGTTTTCCCCCAATACGATCAACTATTTTGCTAGGTTAAACGAGGCAAGTTCTGTAGACACAATTGAAATATTGTCATTTGGAATATTATTGTTTTCCTATTACATACATAGCTCATTTTAGTTTAAGTCAGTTCTTCTCAATACATTCAGTTCATGCAAACCCGGAGGCACTATTCATCTACGCGGAGGCATATAATTTGAACGCTGTTCGGCTTCCACTTGTGCTATTTTTAGCTCAGAAATCTGGCCAGCCTTCAATTTTGGTATACCATTCTGTTAACATTGCAGCGGGTTTGCTCCCCGCCGCAATAATAATATTTAAATGTTGCCAATTAACTGAAATATGCGTATCAAATTATAATAATATGTTGTCTGTGCTCATGCTTATAATAAAATAAAGAAAATCGAACATTACTTCTTAGACATGTTTATCTAAAGTGGTTAATGCACGTGGCATGAATATAAAGCACTACATTTCCATTATTTTTAAATCTAGTGTCATTCTGACTTTAAACAGGATGTATTCAATCTTACTTCATTACACCGTTACTCAAAACAAGAAGAATACACGTAAAAAACTCTGCCACAAATCACTGCGAATATTCAACAAACGACAAGCGGTATAGACGTATTGTAAATCAATAATATTATCTACAGAGTATCTAGCAGACGACTGGCATGTTATTGAAATTGACGTTTTCGTACGAACAATAAACGAATCATCCAACGCACGAACACACACGGACTTGGTGACATTATATCTTTACAAAATGTGCATGCTTTTTATTGTCCGTTGTCGTCCATCGGACAAAGAGTGAACTATATAAAAGCCGTATGCAGTCGCAGACGATCGCAGATACTCGTACAACCAAAATCGGTCGCAGCAAGGTTTTTGAACATGCACAAAAACCTTGTTGCGACTGAAGTGATCGCAAGAGGTCGCAAGCAGTCGTGCTACTTGTTGCACGACCTGTTGCATGCTGTCGTGTACGATCGCAGATGATCGCAAGACTTTTTGGTCTCCGCCCCCTCGCACGACCATCTGCTACCGATTGCACGACCTGTTGCACCTCCGTGCGATCGGCAGGCCAGTTGCAGAATTTAAATATATATATATATTGTAATTATTATTTATTTATTAAAATAGTCAGTGTACTAACTTAATTAAAAATACAAATCAACTATAACCTTAGAAAATAGCATTTCATGAAATATTAAAACAGTCTTTCGTTGAATGTCAAGTTGCAATTAACATAATACATGTATGAAACGTTTATTCTCTGTATACATAAAAGAGAAAAAATATTTTCGACTTGATTTTATATATTTAATAAATATTATTAGGAACCGAAGAGCCACAGGCAGGTCACCCAGGAGGTGGAGTGATATGTGTGTATTTGAAGATCAGCTGAAAGCAGAGAACAAAAAAACACCCGCAAGATTGCAGACTCGGGTTTATTGTGTCTGTTTTTCCGACACCCTGGCTTTGATGCCCCGGTTTTAGCAGCACTCATATATCTGCTTCTACCTCGCATTTTCAGTACAGGAGCAGACAAGTCATTTCACGTGCCTGAACCGCATAACTCAAACATAAATAATTGGGGTTGGAGGCAACGTAGTTCCCATTTTGCAAGCACGTGCAGATGCGCGGATTTTATAGTACTCTGTTTAGAAACACTAGTTTAAAGCTTATACTAGATGGCAAAGAAAACAAATCATATCAGAAGTCAGTTATTATGTCGGAGATTTATAAAACAATCGTGTTGACAGGTTTTATTGAGATATCATAGTCGGAAATCGCGGTACAAATGCGAAGATCGAAAAAAACTAGTTTTTGTTTTCTTCGAAATTGCCAATGTTTCAAAACGGGTACAAAAATTGTATATTCTTAAATATTGTTGAAATTGACAGGAGTCGAAGATCATTACCTGATCTACCTTTTTTGAAAATTTCTTATTTTTTCGTGAATATACATTTTGCGTGCCCGTTTTGAAAGTTGGTACCTGCATTTCACTCTTTCAGAGGCTATTCAAAATGGCGGCGACACAGAAAAACACCCAGCCCAGGGCCAGTCAGTCGCAGGCCACAAACCCACTTCTCCCTGGACAAATTAACATCATATGGTCAATACACAGTCACAGAAACTAAATATTGTGAATTGAACTGAACGTTTATAAATAGCTAAGGAATGTGCTAAAAATAGCTCACACACATTCAAAGGTCAAATAATGCTGATCCGTGTACATACACAGACAGATCGTTTACACATACGGCCCGATTGACGGTGACCGATGGATTATTTCAATTTATTTGCACAGAAGTAGAATTAAAACAGTGTTACAATCACGATCGTATACAATTCCAAGTTTTGCATGAGTGCGTAATTTACAAAATACAAACAAATAGATCTATTAGATCTACAGTAGACAATGTAGAGAATTAAAATTGAAAAGTGGAACACACCAGCAAATGCCTGAAATGGGTCATGGCATTGTCTGCACTGTAGCCTTTGTAAGTAAATACACTTTTAATTTCTGTATGACAAGTGTTTAACGTTGAAACATGTAAAACGGTGGTGGTTGATATATATTAACTTAATTCTGATAATTTTTTAGAACACATGAGTGATGAATAATTGATGAAAATGTAAGCCTTGAAAATCTACTATTTGTTCATGAATGCCACCTGTGACTTACATTTTGGACAGTATCATCTTCTGGAAAGCACCACTTTCAATTCCAGTTGTGTTTTAAGTAAAATGTTATGGAATGCTGACATTGTTAGCATTGAGAAAGTTGGACAGAGTTATTAATATTAAAAACAAATGAAACAATATCATATATGACTTGTTTTTTTCAGGTCTGCTAAGACTAAGTTAGCTAGAGGCAGTGTGCAGTATTACCATAGCCAGATTCAAGTCAAATTTCCCAGTCGCACAGTATAACTACATCAAGAGCCTTGTATTAGCCAGTATGTAGGTAAGCGCAGCTTCAAAAAATCTATGAATTTATCAATGTTTGTTCTTTGCAAAATATGTGGCATTGTGCACCAGTCCTGCACCACAGACATATTAATAATTTGTTATTAGGTCTGTGCCTGCACTTAGTCTCAGACTTTTTATACTAAAAATAAAAATGGTGTTTTACAGCACATCGACACATAAATAGGTCATATTGTGCTTAGTACATATGTAAAATTAAACAAACAAAATAAAAAGGTCCCTGTATTACATCTAAATTATTAAACTTAACCAAGACCCCGACTTAACATAATGTGCATGGCCCAGCAATAGCATGGTGGATGATAGCAATCTGGAGCTTCCGGTTCAAGTCACACATGCACCACTGAGTTTCGTCTATGGTTTCGGGCAATACATCTTCCCTCAGTCTTGTTTGTTCCTCAGCCTCTTTTGTTTGATTGGGATTGAAACTGGGGAGTCTATCCTCCAAGCACGATAAACAACCATAGAAATTATTAATATATACATTAGTAAGAGTAAGACAGGTTCTCGAATTCCTATGTGTCATTTGGGGCGGCTCAAAATAAGGTATACCGGTAATAAATGTGTTGATTTAGCAGAAAACGATTATTTTTAATTTATTGTACATGTAAACAAAGTTCTATAATCACTATTCATTTACATATTTCAGTTCTACAACTTGTTACCTATTTAAGTTGAAACAAAATATCATGTATGTCATTTTTATTTTCAGAGCCTGGAGTCCTGAGATGCTGGGAGTTAGCTGAAAATAGTTAGTGATGTCTCAATATATATGGGAGGATTTTATTGAAACAAGTAGTCACATATAACTTTTTACAACATTAACAACAGAATCAGAAATACTTAAACGAACAAGAATAGTATATAATAACAAGATGGTGTACAATATTTTTTTTTTTTTATGAATCATGAATCAGCAATACCTCATACGGACAGTACTAGCATCAACTTCAAGAAAAATATGTCTAGTAAGAGGATCACCAGTTCAGCCAGCACAATATCATATCAACATGCATATCCGACTGTAGACACAAGGTGGATCGTTGGCGACATTAACTGGATAGTTCATTGGAGTGGCTCAAAATAAGGGCTAATATGAAAATATAAATGTGTTTCTGTTAATCTGACCGGCCGTGCCCAATTTATTTATTGGATTAAAATGTTTTCTGAATTTTATTGGATTATATAAAAGTTTGTGGAATAACAGATGGCAGGAGGTGTATATTACCGGTTATACCTAGAAGAAAAGTGAGTGGTCTTCCTCACCAAAAAAATAACAAACAGATACATGTATATATATATAACCCCACATATGTTCAAATTGGCTTGCACCATATAAACAATTACATATTAAAGGGACATGCAGCAATCTTCTTTTTTTTAAACTCCAAAATGTTATAACTTATAATTTAAATATATGCAAGCGGGTGTAAAGTGAAAATAAATTACATTTTAATGCTTGATAAAAACTTGATAAATGCTGTGTGTCCCTTTAATAAATAAAAACAATTATTGTATGATGCAATTTAATTTTTTATGTAATACCCTTTATATTTGGGATGTTTTGATGTAAATATTTGAAATAAAATGTTTTAAAATCAAATAAATAATTCATTTTGATATCTGACTTGTTACATATTTTTTACTTAGTCATGAAAGATAATATTTAAGGCCTTAATATGTACCTTAAATGTTTATTGTTTACCATTGAAAGGTGAGGCGGCATATGGTGTTAGTTATCTGTGCGTCTATATCCTTCCACAGTTTTTAACCAATCTTTTCGAAACTTTACATGATCTTTATCTATGATGTCTAGAGGAGCATATCGATTTTGCATCAAAATAAAATTTATTTATGAATATATATTCTTGCATAGTACAATTTTCCACGGATTGTTTTCAGTGCGTTCATTCAAGTCCCTTGGACATATTGAGTTGAGATGTTCGGTTGGCATTTTATATTTGTATACATTCTCATCTTCACCTCTCACCGCTGCGGGTTCAATTCCCACTGGGAGCTCAACTTGTAGGTGAGAAAGTGTCGATTCTTACAGATAGCAGTAAGTACACAGTACTGGTTCTACCCAGGAAATATGGCCTAAAATGTGCTATAATGACATAAAACACAATTCAACTTTAAAAATATAAAGTAAAAGAAATGGCCTTCTTTATTTTCCTTCGATGCTATCAGTATACGTATTACGACAGTGTTTCTGTCTGATAAAAAATTCATCTTAGGTTTCAACCGACAAATGGTCTATATTTAAACTAATACAAGTAAGATGGGGCCCTCAAACCCTTTTATGTGTGGGTGATATATTCCACGGTTGATTCATGATACTAGCATGGGACAGCTATAGTACATATGACAGTGCTGAGTGCAGTTGCGGATGAATTGAATTGAATATTTAACGGCTCATCAACACAGTACAGGTTATTTAGAGCCGCCTCAGAGAGAGGGGAAGGATACATAGGAATCCGGGAACCGTGCACTACCCTTATTATCGAACAGATTCCTATGGTTCTTTAACATGCTCGGATGATAGACCTATAAGCGGGACCACCCTGTTTACGTCCCCATCCGACGGATGAGGCTAAGGGAATGTGTCTTGCCCAAGAACACACCGACAAAACTCAGTGGCACCACCTCCGGTTACAAATCCGCTGCGCTACTGACTGCGCCAAGTTGCGGATGACAATTAGACACTGGACAGTCTAGTCAAAAACACAGCAACAAATATATTATCTGAATATGTTTAAGAATGTACTGTATGCTTGGAAGAGCTTTCAAAAACAAACTAGCTTTCATGATTTTAGTTGGGGTGGGATGGGGATGGGGCGCGTCCTTTTAAATCTCAGTTCAGATGCCCTCCCCCTCCTTCTCTCCATCCCAACTCCCATCTTGAACAGTAGCGATTGTTACGTAAACTTTCCACATATGAGAGGGTGCCCAATACTACCCGCTCCATCGAATACGCGCCTGCAGTTCTTGCGAGGTCAGTCGAGTCAAAATTACAGTTAAATCAAACAATTCGTATTTTCGTGTACTTTTGATAAAGAAATAACATGCTTTTCGTGATATGCAGCAAAATTCATGTAATGTGTGAGCTAAAACAACAATTCAAGTATCTCCTCGTACTTTATTTAACAAAAAACAAACGGTTGTTGTCATTTTAATCGTATTCTAAAGATGGCATCTTTTAGAGTTATCGCCCCTCGCTTCGACATTTTACAAGGCGGGTCTGAATTTATCACGCAGTAGAGCTTCTAAAAAAAAAGTCGGTACAGACGAAAATCACGAAACCTAAAGTGGAAATGAAATTTCATGATCAAAAATTGTCACAATTTTCCAAATTATGCGTTTTAAAAAATTCAAAATGGCGGACATTTTTTTTTTTTTGACGTTGCCGAAAGTTGACGTACTACTTTTCGTTGTCAAGCGTGGTTGCGATATTTGAAAGATGTAGGAAAATATCAAGGCTGCTCCCCTACTGTTTATGAACAATTTCCCGAACTTCGGGATTATAAAAATCGCCGAACTAAACAGCTCTCCCGCATTTTCTCCGTGGTATCGTACCCCACGTTACCCCACAACCTAGAGGTTCGAACTTCAACTGAACAGGACCGCCAGCGAGTTCCCTCCATATACATGTATATTATATATACACTAGAGTGTCCATAACGACCGTTAAAATGGTTTGCACGGGTTGCAGTAGGTGTTAAAATAATTGAAAATAACGAAGTATCCTAACTTTGATTATCTGCCGGGCCCCCAGCAACCGGGGAGGGGGGTGGGGGGGGGGGGGGGGGGATCGGACTTACAGGTCAAGGTTATATGTCAGCACGGGTAACATAAGCTCTTAGAACGATTGAAAAGTGACCGCACTAACTAATTATCCTATTTTAAAGTATAGGACTATTTGATTATCTGCCCCTAGCAACCGAGGGGGTGCTGCTAAGGGGCTGTTGTATATGTACTCGTAGCTTAGACCCCTGGGGGGGGGGGGGGGGGTTATATGTACTCGTAGCTTTGACCCCAGGGATGAGATCCGGACTGGGATCGGACTTACAGGTCAAGATTATATGTCAGCACGGGTAACATAAGCTCTTAGAACGATTGAAAAGTGACCGCACTAACTAATTATCCTATTTTAAAGTATAGGACTATTTGATTATCTGCCCCTAGCAACCGAGGGGGTGCTGCTAAGGGGCTGTTGTATATGTACTCGTAGCTTAGACCCCTGGGGTGAAATCCAGACTGGGTTCCGACTTATAGGTCAAGGTTATATGTTAGCACGGGTTGCAGACGTTCTTAGAAAAGCTGAAAAACAAACCTTTTTATTGGAAGTGGCCTGAGGTTCGAACCTTAACCACACGGTCATGGTTAGCCGGGACCCGAACGAGGGCAAGATGTCTGGTCTTAGAACCTAGGGTCGGACCCGGACTAAATTCGGACTTATTGGTCATTTGTGCACTTAAACTCGTGCATTGAAATTTATAAATCGTTATGAAGTATTGGTATGTTTATAAGTCGGAACCCAGTCTGATGGAGAATGGCTTTGTGGGTTCGACCCCCGCTACGATCAACCGACTCTTTATGGGAAAGAAACTTGGTGGTTTTTGTTTTATACTGGTACTTCCAACGAACATTGGTTCGGAAACTATGTACCTGTAAATAACTGTATGCATTCAAAGTTTATTTTTGTAGAATTAAATTATCAATTCATTTATCTTCCTAATCATTTTATTTCTCTCCCGTATGTATTCCCATATTTATGCGGATTTTAGCTATCATATATCGTCACTTTAAAAATATTTATCTCCAATATGTGTTCACTTCTCAGTACAACGGCATTCGACGTAATAAAAACTTGCAATTGAGACAACTAAACAGTTGAACGCAGGAGATATTTCTGTTCCGTTCTTTGGTTGCATCCTGATATGGTTGAGTATTATAATACTAGGGCTAAGACACAAATGACAAGTTGTTTTATGTATTTGATTAGCAAATAATATTTTCTGTAATTCCTGAGACTCCCAAATTAAATATTTACACCAGGCCACACCACCAAATAAAACGACCGATCACACAACCGATTGCAACAGGCTGGGAATACTCGCAGCTATTTCCGATCACTCGCACTACCAGTCACAAGTTGTCGTGCTGCCGGCCTTCAAAATTCTGCAAGTGATTGCAGGTAGTCGTACGACAATTCGAAAGCAATCGTACGATATGTCTAAAATCGTTGGGACCACACCCACGATTGCTACAGCCATTTGTTATGCGATCAGTCTTTTCAGTGCTCGGAGTGTGACTGCAACGTCTGCGATTGACCCCGACCTTCTCGCGATTATCCCGGTCTGCGACTGGGGGAAATCGCAAGCGATCGCAACTCAGTATGACTGAGGCTTTAATAAGTAGTTTCGTTCGTCCTCTGACTATCCATTGTGTTTATATTATAATATAAAAAACCTGGGACTGTCCACCCATTCCGAAGGTTTACGGACATTTTTTATCACAATGTTTGCCGTTTCTTTTTATTCGAACATGTCATCGCCATTCGGCATCCGTAAACTTTTGTCTTATTTATCCAATAATTTTAGTAATCTTATTTGAAGATTTGTTTCAATGATATTTTGGATGTGTTCGACAAGAATGAGCAAAGTTGACGCATGCTTATCGGAGTCATTGACCTCGTTATGTCTAAACGGCTTCTGAAATACACCACGGATGAAATCGACAATGAGCAAATGTGATGAATGCATTATATAGTTATTGCCCTTGATCATAAACTCTTGACATAAATTGTTTACACAATAACTCAATGTATGACTTCTGATTTTGAAGGTTTGTTTCAATAATATCTCGGACTATTTCGACAGTGAATATCATTAACGCATACGTTGTTGCCCTTGATAGTGTGAACATAATGGAACTTCAGTTTGCTGACTTGCTTGCTGACATAAACGGCGTCTAATTGTCTCTGGGACCAGGAAGCTTTATATGAAGAAGCTATCCAGCTAGCTTGCGGAATGTCGGTTGTTCTACACAAGTGCCCACTCGTGCACGAACATTACCCGGAGGGGCACCTGGGGTCTTCCTGCACCAATGGAAGCTGCAAAGTCGCAATATGACCTTAGATGTTGGTACGACTATACAATCCAGATCCGTAAAATTCTTGTTTTCTTCAAATTTGACTTAACGTTGTGGATGAGTTTGACAACGAGTAAAACTGGCGCAAATGTACATTGTCCTTGTCTTTGCCAAATAAGAACAAATCAGTTAGTTTATATAAAAAAACTGAGTTATTTGCCCTTGACTTTGTCAAATAAGAACAAATCAGTTAGTTTATATAAAACAAGAGGCCCAAGAGGGCCTGTGAACGCTCTACTGGCTGTTATACCATTGATGAATCGAGTCGTACTACATGGTGTCTAGAGTGTACACAAGGTTTTTCAAGTATTTGACCTAGTGACCTAGTTTTTGACTCCATGGGACCCATTTTCGAACTTGACCAAAATATAATTAAGACAACATTTCGACAAAGTTTCATCAAGATCGGGTCAGAAATATGGCCTCTAGAGTGTACACAAGGTTTTTCAAGTATTTGACCTAGTGACCTAGTTTTTGACCCTGTGTGACCCATTTTCGAACTTTAGCAAGCTATAATTAAGACAAATATTCTGACAAAATTGCATCAAGATCGGGTCAAAAATATGGCCTCTAGAGTGTACACACGGTTTTTCCAAAGTTTGACCTAGTGACCTAGTTTTTAACACCATGTGACCCATTTTTGAACTTGACCAAGATATAATTAAGACAAACATTTTGACAAAGTTTCATCAAGATTGGGTCAGAAATACGGCTTCTAGAGTGTACACAAGGTTTTTCAAGTATTTGACCTAGTGACCTAGTTTTTAACCCCATGTAACCCATTTTCAAACTTAACCAAGATATAATTAAGACAAACATTCTGACAAAGTTGCATCAAGCTCGGGTCAAAAATATGGCCTCTAGAGTGTACACAAGGTTTTTCCAATATTTGACCTAGTGACCTAGTTTTTAACTTCATGTGCCCCATTTCCGAACTTGATCAAGATATAATTAAGATAAACAATTTGACAAAGTTTCATCAAGATTGGGTAACAAATATGACCTCTAGAGTGTACACAAGGTTTTTCAAGTATTTGACCTAGTGACCTAGTTTTTGACCCTGTGTGACCCATTTTCGAATTTTAGCAAGCTATAATTGAGACAAATATTCTGACAAAATTGCATCAAGATCGGTTCAAAAATATGGCCTCTAGAGTGTACACACAGTTTTTCCAAAGTTTGACCTAGTGACCTAGTTTTTAATACCATGTGACCCATTTTTGAATTGACCAAGATATAATTAAGACAAACATTTTGACAAAGTTTCATCAAGATTGGGTCAGAAATACGGCTTCTAGAGTGTACACAAGGTTTTTCAAGTATTTGACCTAGTGACCTAGTTTTTAACCCCATGTGACCCATTTTCAAACTTGACCAAGATATAATTAAGATAAACATTCTGACAAAGTTGCATCAAGCTCGGGTCAAAAATATGGCCTCTAGAGTGTACACAAGGTTTTTCCAATATTTGACCTAGTGACCTAGTTTTTAACTTCATGTGACCCATTTCCGAACTTGATAAAGATATAATTAAGATAAACAATTTGACAAAGTTTCATCAAGATTGGGTAACAAATATGACCTCTAGAGTGTACACAAGTTTTTTCAAGTATTTGACCTAGTGACCTAGTTTTTGACCCTACATGACCCTTTTTGAACTTGACCGAGATTTCATTGAGACAAACATTCTGACAAAGTTTCATCAAGATCGGGTCAAAAATATGGCCTCTAGAGTTTACACACGGTTTTTCCAAAGTTTGACCTAGTGACCTAGTTTTTAATACCATGTGACCCATTTTTGAACTTGACCAAAATAAAATTAAGACAAACATTTTGACAAAGTTTCATCAAGATTGGGTCAGAAATACGGCTTCTATAGTGTACACAAGGTTTTTCAAGTATTTGACCTAGTGACCTAGTTTCTAACCCCATGTGACCCATTTTCAAACTTGACTAAGATATAATTAAGACAAACATTCTGACAAAGTTGCTTCAAGCTCGGGTCAAAAATATGGCCTCTAGAGTGTACACAAGGTTTTTCCAATATTTGACCTAGTGACCTAGTTTTTAATCCCACATGACCCATTTTCGAACTTGACCGAGATTTCATTGAGACAAACATTCTGACAAAGTTTCATGATGATTGCGTCAGAAATGTGGCCTCTAGAGTGTACACAAGCAAAAGTTAACGGACGGACGGACGGACGGACACCACACCATCCCATAAGCTCTGCTGGCCCTTGGCCAGTAGAGCTAAAAACTGAGTTATTTGCCCTTGATTTTGTCAAATAAGAACAAATCAGTTATTTTATATAAAAAAACTGAGTTATTTGCCCTTGATTTTGTCAAATAAGAACAAATCAGTTTGTTTATTTAAAAAACATGTTTTTATTGCACTGTTTGTTTCAGTAAGTTCTCACACGGCGTATGTTGGCTATCGATCAAAATCGACCTATGCAGTATAGAGTTATTTCCCTTAAAGGGGTTTGTAGGAACCCTAAACGTGAAAACGGTCATAAATGTGAAAACTGTCATAAATGTAATAACATTTTACCATAATCGTGAAACTTACATAAATGTGAAAAACCCTGTCATAAATGTGAAAACTGATCCTGGTGATAAATGTTATACAATTTTACCTTAAACGTGAAAATATAGCACCGTTAAACGTGAAAACTTTTTCCTCAACCTTTTTCTCTTTCTGTAACAATAGACAATTCAGTGGGAGCGCCAAGCCGCCGCGGAGGGATATTTACTTAAAAACGTCACGCGCAAAAAAACGTAAACAAACTGTCAAAACTCAGTGGATTTAACGTTTACCAACGTGTAAACACATTCTACGTATTGATGACGTAATCCAAAACTGACATTTTACAAAAAGTGTTCACTCCTGTAAACTAGGTACGCGTAAAATTGATAACTGCGGTCTGAATCGACGTTTTTACAAAAAGAAAATGGCGGCGTTTTGTGTTTTTTTTAATGAAATAGTCCGGCAAACACTAAAAAAATAATCCCTGTCGCGGAGTATCAAAATGATCAAAAAAGCTGAATAATTAGTTCCTGGCGTTCCCACTGATTATTGTAAAAACAAGAGTTAATATCGTCAAATATCGAGTGTGTTACTATTTTGTATGGAACGCCATGAGTGTCTTATGATGTTGCCGATTAATATATGCAGTGCATTTCCCTTTATATGTGGTAGATCTTTCATGATACGCAGTGCATTTTTAATTAAATCTTTATATGTGGTAGAAAAGTATTTATATGCAGTAGATTAATCATTATATGCGATAGATAAGTCATTATATGCAGTAGATAAACCATTATATGCGGTCCAGTTATCGTTATATGTGGTGCATTTATTACTATATGCAGTAGTTTATCTAATATATGAGGTCGTTTGAACATTATATGAAGTACGTTTGTATTTATATGCAGTGATTCTGTTGACTTTATATGTGGTACATATTCTAATATACGTGGTGGATACGTCTTTATATTCGGTGGTTTCAATTGAAACCACCGAATATAAAGACGTATCCACCGCGTATAGTACATATTCTAATATACGTGGTGGATACGTCTTTATATTCGGTGGTTTCAATTGAAACCACCGAATATAAAGACGTATCCACCGCGTATATTAGAATATGTACCACATATAAAGTCAACAGAAGCACTGCATATAAATACAAACGTACTTCATATAATGTTCAAAGGACCTCATATATTAGATAAACTACTGCATATAGTAATAAATGCACCACATATAACGATAACTGGACCGCATACAGTTGTTTATCTATTGCATACAATGACTTATCTATCGCATATAATGATTAATCTACTGCATATAAATACTTTTCTACCACATATAAAGATTTATTTACCACATATAATTAAAAATGCACTGCATATCATGAAAGGTCTACCACATATAAAGCGAAATGCACTGCATATATTAATCGGCAACATCATAAGACAGTCATGGCGTTCCATAATTTTGTCACTAATTAGCTTTTTATGCGCACGCATTCAAGAAGAAGAAAAATGGGCCGTATGTCATGCAGAGCGGGCGGGTAGAAGGATTGGTTTCCGTTCATTTAAAAGAAAACGCCTATATGGATTGACTTTATATTTGGGGACAATGTTTATGGCCACAATATTCGGTCAATGTCGATCTGGAGTTAAGGTCCTTTTATTGTTGAAATTGATGATGTTTGTGGTTTCCGCCCAATAACGTTCGATAACCAGTCATAATAATCCTTTAACGCCTGAGTTATGTCGCTTGGATATTTGAAAATTGACGACTTTATCATTATAATCCGATCTTGATAAAACTTTGGGACATCGTTTATAGACATAATATCTGGGCCACGTTTGATAAACAGCCAGATCGCCAATCTAAAGCTAGATAAAGCTAGAGTTATAGTCCTTTGATTTTTGAAAGGAATTTCGCAGTTTCCGCTCAATAACGTAACTTTATAATCCAATATTATTGAACCTTGGGGACTTTGTTTATGGGCATAGTATTTAGACCAATTCCGATGACCAGCTAGATCGCACTTATAATGCCGTGAGTTATGGCCCTTCGATTTTTGAAATTTGATGATTGTTGCGGTGTCCGCTCAATAACTTTGACATTTATAATTCATATTGATGAAATCTGGAGACAATGTGTATAGTAACACGAGCAAGTGTTATAACCAACCATTTTTTACATATAATGTCGGAGTTATGACTCTTTGGTTTTTTAATCTAAATATTTGTGCAATGTTCTCTCAGTAATCTAAGCTTGATGACTTTTCCCACTTACTGTCTTGGGCATCAAAGTACATAACTAGAACAAAAGGAGCATCAATAAGTTATGCATGGGTATATAAAATGGATTCTCACGCATGCCGGCGGGCGTATATTATGTCAATTTTCCACTCTTATTTGGTATGCTTTAACACTGAGTACCAAGCATTATGCATACAATGCCGCATACGTCCACTCCTTCACATCTTATAGTATTTAAGATGGCCAGAGATTGTCGAGATAAATGACGATACCGATCAGTCCCTATTTTTCAACTGATATGTACCATATGTGATGAGTTCGTTATGCTCACCGAAACGAAGATCGGGGAGCATATATATGCCGCTTTGTCGTTCCGTCCGTACATCCACTCAGTCGAATTAACTAAAACTTGATACAATAATAAAGTAGGAGAAGGGGAACGCATCAACCATAACTTTACCAAGGTTAATGACAGAATTAGCGAATTCTTGTTCGGAAATCATTGAGCCAAATGTAATGAAACATGAAAATGATCAATGAAAGAAAAGTACATAGTGCAAGAACCACAACTCTGCATTAAACTATTGTTCTTTTACACTCTATTGATTTCCTTTTAATATGATCTTTCTATCTTTTCCTGACTTGGATAACATGCACGATGAATTTAATAATAAATAACAATACATAAATAATACCAAGCTGTCAACCAATTTTACTTACCAATATATATAGACATCACCTCCAGTAAGATACGCATGTAATACCTAGGGTTGAACCAATGTCATACACAGGGCTTTCCATTTGTTTTGGGGTTACAGGGAGATTTATATTTCTTCTTTTATTGTTGTATTGGGGACTGCTAAAATTAGCCTGCCAGCTAACCAAAGAGGGTGAAGAAGAAGAAGAAGAAGAAGAAGAAGAAGAAGAAGAATGATTACTTACAAGATTCCCAAGAGGGCCAGTGGACGCTCTACTGACTAACATAGCTCTTATAGCAGGTGAGGGGGATTGAGGGGGATGTGATGGACTATGATCATGTTACGTGTACATCTTGAATAAGTTGGGTGGTACAGATCAAATAGAAATATAAGGAGCGGGAGTGATAACAATATGTAATGTTTAACATTAACTAATTCAAGGGCCATAGCTCTGCTCATGGCTAATTTCTTATTTCGTCTACGCTTTCTTCTATGAGGTAAGGTTTGTGGCGGGGATGGGGATGGGATCGGACTGGGGGGCGCGGGGGAGGGGGCATTGTGTAGGAATTGGGGGCCCTCAGATGATGGGTGTGAATCAGATATATGGCTGGTTTTCCTTTTGTAAAGATCGGATGGAAAATAAGTACCTACTGATTAACAAAGCAATTTTTTTTCTCAATAAATCAAGGGCAATAACTCCTTTTTTATTTTTATTTATATGTAGTTTACAAACGTATTGATCTTTCGTCAATATTAAGACTTTGACCAAGTTTGGTAAGGATCGGATGCAAAATGCAGTCGCTAGAATGTTGATAAATCCCCCCACCCCCACCTACCCCCCCCCCCCCCTTCACCCCCCCCCCCACCCCAAACCCCACCCCCACACCCCACACCCAACACACCCCCATTAACCGATATTAGTGGTATTTGAACTCGTTTGAGCTTTCATCAATATTAAGACTCTGGCTTTGGTCAAGATCATACGCAAAATGAATGTGATAGAGGTTGACAAGACACATTTTAGCATTTTTCATTAGATCAAGGACCATAACTCCGGTGTTTATCATCCGAGTTAAGTTCTTTTCGAGCTCGTCCGCGCTTTATCAATAGCCAAGTTTGGTAAATATAGAGGGGGCTAGAGTGTAGACAACAGCAAAATAACGGCTGGACGGACGACGGACAACAGGCCATTTTTGGTGATCAACAATGACCAGCAACTCAGAGACACATACAGAGACACGTACAATTCACACAAAGGGTAAAGAGTGAAGGGAAAAAAAATCACGTTTAACGTTGCTATGTTGTCACAGGGTCGTTTTCACATTATGACATTGGTTTTCACATTTATGGTAAGTTTCATGTTTATGGTAAAATGTAATTATACTTACGACAGTTTTCACATTTATGATCGTTTTCCCGTTTAGGGTTCCTACAGGATTGATGCACTATTTTCAAACACGATTTATTTAGAAGGGCTCTGAAAAACTTAGAAAAAGCTGAAAGAATAACCCAAATGCCATGAAAATAAGACAATCCCCAGTATTATATGTACGCGTTATGACGTTCAACTAATAAACAGTCCTCATTAAGAGATGTACTCGTAATGACCTTCAATTAACAGACACTCCTCAGTAACAGATGTACACGTAATCACGTACAATTAACCCTCAATCCGCAGTAACAGATGTACTCGTAATGACGTTCAATTAACAGAACATTAGAAATGACCTTCAATTAACAGACACTCCTCAGTAACAGATGTACACGTAATCACGTACAATTAACCCTAAATCCGCAGTAACAGATATACTCGTAATGACGTTCAATTAAAAGAACATTCGTAATGACCTTCAGTTAACAGACACTCCTCAGTAACAGATGTACACGTAATCACGTACAATTAACCCTAAATCCGCAGTAACAGATGTACTCGTAATGATGTTCAATTAACAGAACATTAGTAATGACCTTCAATTAACAGACATTCCTCAGTAACGTACAATTAACCATCAATGCGCAGTAACAGATGTACTCGTAATGACGTTCAATTAACAGAACATTCGTAATGACCTTCATTTACCAGACACTCCTCAGTAACAGATGTACACGTAATCACGTACAATTAACCCTCAATCCGCAGTAACAGATGTACTCGTAATGACGTTCAATTAACATAACATTCGTAATGGCATTTAATTAACAGACAATCCTCAGTAACAGAGGTACTCGTAAGGACGTCCAATTAACGGACAATCCTCACTAACATAATATGTAACTTGTACTGACGTTCAGTTACCGGACAATCCCCAATAACAGATGTACTCGTAATGACGTTTAATTAACAGACAACCCTAAGTAACAGATGTACTCGTACTGGCTTTCAATTAACGGACAATCCTCAGTAACTGGTGTACTCGTAATGACGTTCAATCAACGGACAGTCCTTAGTAGCAGTTGTACTCGTGCTGACGTTCAGTTAACGGACAATTCTCAGCAACAGATGTACTCGTAATCCAGTCAGGACGCAAGTGGTTATTTTCTTGCGCATCTCCACTCACTTGACAACTGTATAGCAACGTTGAAAATAGTTCCCCACGGAGTACCTCATTGAAAAAACCCTGAAAATCCGCCATTTTGTTGGCTTGAAATGACCGAAAAAATTGGAAAAAAATCGAAATTCTTTTATACGCAGACATTATTGCCACTACATCCTCAACTTCAAATTATTTATACCAATGAAAAGAATGTCATAAGTCAAAGAAAACATCAAAATATTTATTGAGTGCTTTCAAATCGAGCTTCAAGCATGCAAAATACAGCGATTTTTACGCCGATGTTGTCAATTCAGTCAATTTCGAAAGACTAGCATGTTAATGTCTGAATGTAATGTTATATATTCTGTTAACACGCTATTTCAACAACGTATCTTGTGTCCGAATCCAATCTTTAAAACGGCTAGAAAGGCTATATAATCAACATAGTTTGTATTTTCCGTAGCTAACAATTCGATATTGACTCGGCGCAAACACGTTACAGGGGTATTCTCAACGTTATTATTACAGATGATTATGACGTAATACCTAAGGGAAGTAACCCTGTTTAACAAATTGAAGTGCGGATACAGGGTCGGGGATGGTGGATTTTTAAGGAAGGTACGATGTAAGAAGTTTGGAATTACGGTGCACCAGACCGCCAAATAAAAAGCATATGTTGCAAACATGAATGGAAATCCAGGGTACACTTCATTTATATGCAGAATGAGTCTATAATCCGCAAGACATAGAGTTTTCAGCACATTCTATTGTGTGTTTGAGTTGCGTAACTCCGAAATAAATAAAAAATATAAAAAAAATATATAAAAAAAATATATAAAAATATAATATATATATTAATAAAAAGGGCTCATTCAACTATTTTCAAATACTGAGATCCTCATTTTTTTTAAATTATTTATTGTAACAAATGGCCTAAGAATGTTTCGACTTTAAAACAACAAAAAAAACAAGCTCTTCATATGCCACCCACTGAATATTTAAATCCCGCTGTCCTATTTGAACTGCCTCTCTATTTCTCCCACAGCAGACCGGCCTTTTTTGTTGTTGAACCAAGTCATGTTAAATTAAGCCTTTAATGTTCGACATGACCAGCGAATATTATGAAAGAAAAAAATAAGAACACCTCACCATCTCCATACATCCGCCGTAAACCGGTATCGAGCGCTCTCTTTTTTTTTTGGCCAAAGAAAAGTTTGTGTTTCCTATTTTATGCTCTAAAAAAAATACGGTAGGTCGGTAGGCATTTTTTTTTTGGCGGCGGGGGGATTGGGGGTGGGGGTGGTGGTGGGGGGGGGGGGGGGGAGTGGAAGTGTCTAAAATCTGCAGGACTGAGTTTGAAACATTCTACTTAACGAAACTCAGTTTAAACTTGAGTCACGAAAACTAAATTATTTGTAATGTGCGAAGCTCCGATTACTGCCCCCACCCACGCCGACACCATTTCAAATACCTATCCCAATCAAAAAAAAAATCATAATAAAAGTGCTCCTTTCAACAACAAATAGTGCACCCCTCTGAAGAATGAAGAATAACAAATTTATTGTAAACATCCGCCGTGGCCCAAAAAAATAAATGGTTTTGTTTCCTATTGCTCTAAAAAAAAACATTGTAAGTCCGTAGGCATTTTTTTTGGGAGGGGTGGGGGGAAGTGTCTAAAATCTGCAGGACTGAGTTTGAAGCACATTCTATTTACGAAACTCAGTTTAAACTTGAGTCACGAAAACTGAATTATGTGTGATGTGCGCAGCTCCGATTACTGCCCCCCATCCACACCGTCACCACTTCAAACACCTATCCCCATCAAAGAAAAAAAATCCATAATAAAAGTGCTCTTTTCAACAACAAATATTGCGCCCCTCGGAAGAATGAAGAAAAACAAAGTTATTGTAAACATGGCCTAAGATTGTTTAGACTTCAAAAAAAATAGCACTGCCACCTACTGATGATTTAAATATCGCTGTGGTGTTGGAACTGCCTCTATTTTATATTGCGCATCAGGTCATGTTGACGTAAGCCTTTAATGTTAGAATGGTCTGCGAAGGTTTTGAAAGAAAATGTGAAGAAGACGTACATCCCCATCTCCATACATCCTGTGCAGACCCACCCCCTTTTGTTGTGGTGTGTGTGTGTGTGTGTGTGTGTAGGGGTGTGGGAATGCAACCTCGTGCTTAAAAAGATGTTGACCCCCATCGTGTTATCGCTTTTATCCCCACCCCATCCTCCTATTTTGAAATCATGATTTCCGATATCATAGTGTGCTCTTGTTAACTATTAGGTAAACATTATTATATGAAACGGAGACTCCCACGGGTCACATTTTAAAACAAGTATCCGTTATATGTCGTATATAAATAAAGTACAACTACATTATATCTTAGATGTACTTTTATATAAAAATACAATGCTTCCAGATGACGATATAAGTCTGGTGATCTTACCCTCCATAACATCGCAAGACGTGTGAACATATGTAGCCTACATGCATTCCAAAAACCAGACCAGATTTGAAAGAAGAACCCAAACTTCACACAAAAAAAAATGGTTTCGTAAAATGACCCCGTAAAATACAACAACAACAAACTCAGCGGGCTAAACTTGTTTTTTGCTCAATTACTTATTTCAAAAGTTACATGCCACCCATTACTAATATCACTAATCCTCGATCCGCCTCTGACTTCTAGTTCAGTTATTAAAAAAGTAAAGAGTTTTGAGACATTTATTCAACAACTACATCAAAGAACATTATATAACACATGAACATGCACACTTTTGACGTTTTTAATACAGTCACTTTCGATTTATAGTGTGTTTTATAAGGTCATACACATTTCAATTAAACAGCACGTGACCCGATAATGGGACTATTTTGCGTCAAACTACTGTGGTGAAATGAGTAGAACACTTAGGTCTATGCACGTGTTTACGTTCCCGTGCGTCCTGACTTATCAGGTTACGTTCTGTTAACACACACTACTCACACAGACAACCCATAGTAACATATGTTCACGTAATGCCGTTCAATTAACAGCCAATCCTCTCCCTATAGGACTTCATTAACCGAAATCTCGAGACGTGGCTTCTCGAAACACGATTATGTCATAATAGTTTATTAAACACGTGTCGTACATAACATGTCTTTGGCTGCGATTTTACGACGACATGCAATATTTCGTGAGATTTTGTGATATTGCGAGCATGCGTATGTAGGATATTGATCTCTGCTTAAAAGAGCCGTCAGATCCCGCGATTTGGGAGTTGATTATTTGATTTGGTGCACATAATCACCATCGGAGTTCTAAGTCTTTTGTCCAGGAATTAATGAGATTTTGTCTGTATTTGAATAATATGATTCTGGTTGATGATAACAAATTCCTTCGATATCTGCAGTAACAATGGATAAATGGTGCATACCAGTGTCAGTGTATTTGATGGGGATTTTCTGTTTTGTTAAAGGTACGTTATTTGTTTCCCTCTGCCTCTAATATGATTTGTACAAAAGAAGCCCAAGATTTCAAAAAGATAATCTCAAATGATGTTACAGAGTTATACAGAGAAAATACTTTAAAAATGCGTCTAAAAAATAGAGGTATCTTAAAGATATGGAGATACTAATGTATACATTTAAATTAATTTCAAAAATATAAAAATAAAATAAATAAATACAATTAAAATAACAATAAAAAAACCATACAACTTCGAGATTTAAACGGGAAAACTATTTCCATATTTTTGTTATTCAGGTACTATTGGCACAAACCAAAGGTCGATTCAACATAACTATAGCATGCGAATATTACCGTGTAATAACTTTTGGTACAAGGAGAAAATTTTAAGTTAATGTCTTTTTTTTATTTTTGTGGAATACATGTTGAATCTTGTATACACTTATTTCGGAAATGTCAAAGAATTCAACACTTTTGGACGAGTTCACATTGTAGAAGGTAAACGTTTGGATGTAATATTTTGATTTAAACACTATTTTCTTTAGGTACATTAAGCCGTAACATTAAGTTTATAAAACAAAATATAATACAGATGACAAACATTACACAACTACCGTAAATTGAATATTTACTGAATATAAACTCGATGTTTTGGCGGAATTCAAAAAAGCGGCAGCACTTCACGTGGGTAAACTCAAGCCTACACTAAAATTACACTCGCGGGTAATAATTGATGACTACACGGAAAAAGGTATTTTCAGACGTAACGCTAGTCATAATATAATCAAAATGGATGCAAAACCTAATGCGGTAATGGATGTCACGCAACAGAAATATAAATAGTGTGCAAACAATAAATAATAACTATTTTTTTCCCCTTCAAATTCACGATTTTATTACTCTAGACATATTTGGGGCTTTGCTCGTGATTTCATTGAATAAAAGCAAACAGTTATTTGCTTATTTTCAATTCGAACAATGTTCTTTTATAAAATTGCTTTATTGTCTTTATTTTAAATATGGCTTCTAAACGAGTATGGTTTTGGCTATGTTTGGAATAATCCAAATAGTGTTCCTTTGAAAAGATTTCATACTGTTTTTAAACAGCGTTTAGTCGATTGTTTTGTTCAAAAGTGGAACGGCGATGTTGTAAATAATAGAGTTTTGTCAATGTATTTATATTTTAAAGGTATTTTTGAATATGAACCATATCTCGATATTTTGCCATATAAGTTGCGAATTCTTTAATCAAAACTAAGACTATCGTCGCATTCACTACGAATTGAAACTGGGCGCTACGCACAGAACAGATTATAAAGAAACCAACGTTATTATACCATTTGTAATCCTAATGACATCGAAGACGAATACCATTTTGTTTTTATTTGTCCTGTATATGATAATATATGAAGAAAATACATTAAAAAGTACTATTATAAACGTCCAAGTGTTTTAAAATTCATAGAGCTAATGAAAACACGTAATAAGAAAGAGTTGTTTAATTTATCTTGGTTTATAAAAGAAGCATTTGATTCTCGTAATGATTTATTGTTTAATCAAAAATAGGTTTATCCTCGAATGAAAACTATTATCGATTAATTATTTATGTTATTGCTTTTGTGATAATGAGAACAAAATTGTCTTTTTAATTTAATATTTAATTTAATTTGCGTAAGTTAAAGTTCAGTGTCATTTCCACATATTTATTCAATTATTTAATATTTCAAATTATTCAATAATACAATTTACATGAAACTAGTGTGCAAAATTATGTTTTTGTTGTTTGTTTGTTTTGTTTATTCTGTCACGAATATGTTTGCATATTGTATATGATGATAAACTGGTAAAGTTTAAATCAATAAAAAATATCTGTCTGTCTGTCTGTCTGTCTGATAACCTGTGGTGTGATACGGGTTGTTGTATTCCATTGTAAGAAAATGAAGGTACTATGTATATATTATTGATAGGTATATAAAAAAACTAATTGATCATTAGGCATGTCTATATCATAGTATTACCAATCAATTAGTACAGCTCTTGTTAACCACTTTCCCTTAGCCTCGTCCGTCGGATGGGGACGTAAACCGGGCGGTCCCGTGTATCGGTCTATCCTCCGAGCACGTTAAAGAACCATAGGAATCTATTCGATAATAAGAGTAGGGCACGGTTCCCGGATTCCTATGTATCCGTCCCCTCTCTCTGGGGCGGCTCTATATAACCTATACTGTGTTGATGGGCCGTTAAACAACATTCAGTTAACCATTGTTTGCTACTAACACTCACAAGTATTAAAATATGTTGATATTTAAAAAATACATGTGCAATCAAACCTGTTTTAGCGGTCACGTATAATGGATAGACACCTGACTTAAGTAGACGTATATTTAATAGCTCTGTTATTTTGATAAATTTTATTTAAGTTACATATATTATTCTCTTAAATTTAATTGAAATTATATATATTTAGTGAGCCTTCGCATGAGTGACTATTTGAGACAGGTTTGAGTGTAGAAAAAAAAATATGTGTGTATATATGTGTATTACATGTTGAAGTATATATAAATATACATTCTTTTACTCTCCCAAGAGAACGAATCTTGAACTGAAAGTAAGTGAGAAATGGAGTAAATATACGACAAAAACTGATATGCGACAACATAGACTTTATATGTTGCCATTTTTTGCCGTGTTATATTTATATATACGTATATATATATATATATATATATGTATTGTGTTGTACCTGTGTACTCATGGACCAAAAGGTCTTTTGTATTTTGAATAAATATATAAAAAAATTATAATATATATATTCGAACAAAAATATTCCACACCAAATGACAATATATAAGTCCGATCAAATGTTCATCCAAATGCTGCCCCATGCAACATGTTTCAATTTACAATACGAGTGCATGACTTTCTTATGTACGTGTATATTGAAGGCATATGGCATATAAAGACAATCTTCCTTCTGACAATGGTGTACTTCGAAATTTGGATGATGTGATAGTATGACTTATTTATTTACCAAACTTTTCAAATATAAAGGTCACAATGTATGCCATATAAGTATTCTTTCTCAATGATATTATGCTCTTAATTACTCTTTGTTACCATATGGTTGACATTGCTCATGACTAAATATCTTTTGGTTGAACATTTCACTTGATGTCCAATAGTCCTCAGTCCATATTAAAAGAAGTTCAGTTTTCTAGATATGCAGTAAATTCAAGATGAATCAAACCAGCCGATATATTTTTACAGACACTATACAAGAATATTCCCGAAAGAAATTGTCACGTTTGCGTTCTTTTACCTTTAATCACGACTACAATAGCCTTTAGTTTATTTATATTATAACATAATTTATTCATTATATTTACAAGTTAAGCATATATACAATAACAACAAATAAAGGATTGGAACGAAAGCGTAATGCTTATTAAGTTCCTTTCCTTACCATTTTATATGTAAGCCTTTGCGTCCATTGTAAATCCAGATTAGCCTGCAAGTAACTCAACAGATAATGTCCGTCTGCTGATCAGTCATTTCCCCCCAAATCACCCATTGGTCTTAATTCAAAGAAAGTACAATCCATTATATATATGTAGCGGGTTAAGGGTTAATGTTACTATTATTTAAGAGACCGTGACCTGGTTTTGCGTTTGGCGTTCGCTGATTGGCGAATTCAAAATCATGGAGTAAAAAGCAGCCATTCATATGGCTGGCCAACCCATCAAAACATATAACTTACTTAAAGGGGTTGATGCACTATTTTCAAACACAGTTTATCTTAAAAGACTCTGAACAACTTGAAAAAAACTGAAAGAATTATCAAAATGCCATGAAAAATAAAGGAGATATGACCTATTGAAAATATGCAAAGAACATAAATGGAGGCGGCCATCTTTGAACGATTACGTCATCGCGCCGTTTTACCATATATGGCATATTGATCAAATGTCTTTTAAAGCAAAGAAAATCACTGCAAATGAACAATAATACTAAAATGTATACATTTTACATATTTATATTTATTTTTAATCAATTTGCAGTGGGTTTCTTTGCTTTAAAGTACATTTTGTCAATAGCCTTGACGTCATCGTTCAAAGATGGCCGCCTCCATTTATGTTCTTTGCAAATTTTCAATAGGTCATATCTCCTTTATTTTTCATGGCATTGTGATAATTCTTTCAGTTTTTTTCATGTTTTTCAGAGCCCTTTAAAATAAACTGTTTTTGGAAATAGTGCATCAACCCCTTTAAGATGCTGTCTCTTGTCTCACAATTATCAAAATATTTCAAAAAGTATTTCCTACCTTTCCAGTCCTTCGGATGAGACTTTAAACCTAGGCCAGCGAAGATAAATAAACGCTTATACGCACTCTTGTCTCACGATTTAACAAAACAACAGTCCAGTCAATCACTTTTGTCTTTTAATTTCACGTCTTATTAAACCATTTAATGTACTTTTTCAGACCGTTCAATATAAGTGTAAACCGTTTGATGAAAACACGAATCGTTTGATAATAGATGAAACCGTTTAATGAAAGCTTTCGAGCCATCGACAAAATTCACTAAATGAAATGGAGTTTTACTATTTAAAAAGATATGTTGTATGATCTGTGTTTTTACTAAACTATTTCAAAAGACACCAGACGGTTTCGATGGTCATTAGATGGTTCCAAGTTTATACCCACCGAAATGTTTCATCGTTATACAAATGTTACAGTGTGGTTTGGATTTTTGTTAAATGAGTCCATAATTATTAGATGGTTCGAAAGGTTTCATTAAACGGTGTCATCTATTATTAAACAATTTGTGTTTTCATCAAACGGTTTACACATATTGAACGGTCTGAAAAAAGTACATTAAATGGTTTAATAAGATGTTAAATTAAACGACAAAAGTGATTGAATGGACTGTTGTTTTGTTAACTCGTGAGACGAGAGACATCATCTTAAGTAAGTTATATGTTTTGACGAGCTTTGCCGCCCATATAATCAGTCAAGGCAAAACTAGGGGAAAATCAGATCACGCCATCTGTTTGTGTTTTCAAATCATCAACGTCTCTATCTGACAACGCAATTCGTTACAAGAACAGGACATATTTAAGTTAACTAGTGTTGCAAAAACAAATAAGAGTGTATAATCAATGGAACCGCTTGGTGATTTAACGCACGGAAAAGTAAAGTGGTAAGTTTAATGGCCCGGGAAAGTGCTTCGTAGCGATTATGGACTTGCCGTCTAGTATCTAACACCTTCGATTATTCGTAATGACCGCCTGTGCAAGAAACATACGTAATCCTTAAACTCTTGAGACATTATGTTTAGATCGATGAAATGTTATAATTATAGTAAACCACTGACTGACAGAACTAACGAGCTTGTGTTGTCTCCTAATTCCCTAGTTCACCATAGGAGCCGAACAAGAATGATACTTTAATCTAAAGCTTTGGCGTAGAATACCTACTCAAGCTCATGAACTTCCTCGTATGCTGCTTAAATAAATTTGAAAATCGCATTGATATGATACATATACTGAACAAAAAAAGTTTAGCACGACCTTTTAGGGACATAGATTAAACATATGAACATTATATATTTGTTTGAAGCTATTAGCAATGCTAGGTAAAGCTGAGACTTTCCAAAAATTGTGTCGTTTTATTATTTTCTAAGCCTTAGTATCAGAATTACCTCCTATATATTAATCAAAGCACTGAAAGTGCTGACGGACGGTGCCACTCAGAAAGTATTGATTCCGAAAATACGGGTTTGCGTACTAAAGTGGTGAACATTTGTGCAAAATATTATTGAAATCGGATGAGGCATTACCAAAGTTATGGGGCCGGGCGGAAGGACAGAAGGACAACGGCAATTCTATATCACTCCGCCTAATCGGCGGGGGATAAAAAGTGTAGTTATGTAGAAATGTTTAAATTGTATAAGTATCAAAGGGGAATGATTGAAAAACGAAATTGTCAGAGAAAGTTGGTCACAACATACGTATACATGAGATCTCGATTCCTTTCGAAAACCAATCAGATTCAACCATGCATAACAGAGCTATCGCCCCTTGAATGTCTGAAAAATAGGATTTTTGCCAAGACGTTTTCGGTGGCGATATGGCTAAAACAAAACAAACTTCATTGAATTATGATAAGTATAAAAAAAATATAATAATAATAATCACAAATACATGTAGTCTGATGTAACGGTAGTAAGAGCTCAAATTGTATGTATTGTTCTAAATTCCTTAAATATAAAATGCTTTTTAAACACAATATTGATAATGGTAATAAAATGTGATAAAATGCCATTGATAGAACGTCATAATTACAACTATTCCACTGTAATATACATGTATGTATTCATTCTCTAAATAAAGTATGTTTGTTTGTACTCTTCTCTGAAATATCGTGTATTGTATTCCGCCTTGTTTAGGCAATAAACATGTAAATGTTATGCCAAATATTGAAATTAATTGAATTGATGAAAATATATCTATTTCATGTATGCACGATAATTGTTCTAATATAATTATGATATAAATAAATTAATAAACATTATCGTTTGTCATTATATACATCCTTCATACACTGATAATATACCGATAATCCCTATTAGATTCGTTACTAAACTATTAATTGCTACTTTCGGTATTTTCCGTACTACGCACCTGCTGTTTCGTTATATTTCGGAATGTACAGTACGGTACGGTACGGCTTTTACTCCCAACTTCACATATGCGCATTAATTTGTACAGGAATTCAAATCCCTTCAAAAACAGCATATTACTTAAGCTTAAGTTAAAATCACTTAATGTGATTACATATTTATCAGTATCTTGACAATATACGGATCTTTTGCCCATTTACAGCCTTGCAAATGGTACTACTTTTATCGCGCTGTAATCTGGTGTGCGACAGAATTCCCACTACTTGCATGACGGCACCGTCCAAAAATAAATTATTTCGTTATACAAACGTTTTGCTTTCAACACATTAATTGTTTGGCACGGACAAGAATTGCCCATTATATAATTGTATGAAAAACGCCAAAATGTGATAAAAAAAAAAGAATTTCATCTCAAAAAAAAACATTCCAAATTTTTGTAATTTTAAAATTACCTCACTTTTCATTGAAACAGTATGTTCCCAACACATTTGCTTTATTTTTATCACCGACTTTCTTTGTTTTCAAATGACAGTATCATTATTATTGGTCATATCTATGTCACATTACCATTGAATCCGGCTTTGTATCTCGTCTATGGAATTGACAGGCATTTTGTGTGCTAAATTTGTTTTTCTCATTACATATATAGCATTCATGTATATATAATTTTTCTTACAGGATATGGTGTTGCATCGCTGAGCGACACACGTGTTACTTCTTCTGGAAAATCTAACACGTCACGTGATGATAATAGCCAGGAGGGTGTTAATTGTTTTCGTCTTGGAAATATTACGATGCAACTACACGTGACCATAGTTAATACTGCCAATGACCAGGTAATAATACGGTATTAGAGATGGTTTCGTCAGGAGCCTAAGTGTCACACGTTTGAAATAGTCGACCTTTTCCAGATTTTATTCAAAATGCATTGTACCCTGCTTTCCTCTTGAGTTTGAGCAATTTCCTTATTTTCTTATTATTTTCTCCGACTACTATTTCTCGCCTTGCGAGGTAATATTTCTCGCCGGATTTCTCGCCTGGCGAGGTAATATTTCTCGGCAGATTTCTCGCCAGGCGAGGTAAGATTTCTCGCCAGATTTCTCGCCAGGCGAGGTAATATTTCTCGCCATATTTCTCGCCAGGCGAGGTATTATTTCCTGCCAGATTTCTCGCCAGACGAAGTAATATTTTCCTATTTCCTGCCAGATTTCTCTCCAGGCGAGGTAATATTTCCCGCCAGATTTCTCGCCGGGCGAGGTAATATTTCCCGCCAGATTTCTCGCCAGGCGAGGTAATATTTCCCGCCAGATTTCTCGCCAGACGATATTGTCAATACATCTTATTCGTCGTTGTCACATCGTGTCAGTACGTCTATGCGAAAACGTAAGCAAACGGTATTGGATTTTCACGAAATGTCAGATATTGCAAAGCCTCATTAATTAGGGAATTATGTAATCCACTCAGTAGGATAGGCTCCAACCAGTAAGATAGGCAAAATTATACACTAGACTTGACAAATTCTATATCATCTCCGTTAATTAAGGTGCCAAGATAAACACACTGTGGCTTTTATCAAATCCTGGTCGATTTTGATAATACGCATGGGTTAAAGAGGCTAAATCATCACAAAATAATGCATATCGTCGGTGTTCTTGCAAAAGCTCGTATGTCAATTTTTGCTACTTTTCAGGAGACACTTAAAACTGATTAAATACAAAATTAATTCGAATCTTTGGAAGTTCAAAATAACACAAACATGAAAACATTTCACTTTTTATATTCCAAAGATTCGAATTAATTTTGTATTTAAGTAGCAAAAATTGACATTCGAGCTTTTGCAAGAACACCGTATCGATTATTGCAAAACCTCGTATTTCAGAGTTTGGAGTTGGAAATGTTATTTTTACAGGAATAAATGAAATGATTACATTTAAAATTAAGTAAAATATTAGGACTTACGACTTACTCGAGGAATAAGAAGAATCGTGTTTGAAAAACGAGTGAAACACATGAGGACATTGAATTTATTGACACATATTTTTTCTGCTGATTTTCATCAAATTAAAACACATTTTATTTAAGTTTGTTTTGCAATAATAAATATAAATAATGATAGAACAAGATAATTTAGCGTCTTAGAAATTGGAATGCGTACCAGATATGTTAATTAAAACATTTTCTAACTAGTATTGTTGAAGAATTGAACAGCGTGGCCGATATACGATTTTTTGCAAGAAGCATATTTTAGCGACGTGACCCGTTCATATCGTAACTTCGAAATACGACCTTTTGCAAGCAGACTTTATTTCTTAGCGTTGACAATTTCAAACCGTTTTTCCGAGATACGATTTTTTGCAAGACGACATTTTTATCTTTATGAGATACGAGTTTTAAATATCGCGTAAAACAATATTTTGCGAATTGATATAACTATAGGGTATTGGGGATTTTCAACACAATGTGTAATAAAGGCAGTGGAAGATTATTGTGCAAAAAAAGTGAATTTGGTCAACAATCGAGTTACGAGGTTTTCCAGTTATACCGACGATATGTGCCGATTAAAAGTCTAGATTTATTCACGAATACATAAAGTAATTGAATATGCCTTAAAAAAAATTAAGAGTTGGTATCTCATAATTCGACACGTTGGCAAAAATAGGGTGATGGATAAGGCATTTCGAATGTAGTTAAATAGTTCGGATTCGCAACATATGCACCATAAGTATGCACCATAAGTATGTAAGTTACATATGTACCTTATCGTAACGTTGTACATTTTACTTTGTCCAGTCATTAGAGCGGGTCCCAAAGGGGTTTTGCGTGAAAACGTGATCGGGGTGTTTTTAAAAACGTGACACGTGAAACAAATAATATTTTTGCGTGATTGCGTGAAAATTATATCAGAGTGATCCGTGATTTTAGTCTTGGTAAAACGTGATCGCGTGATATGGTGACGTGAAACGTGAATTTTTAGTCCTTTTCAGTCTTTTTAGTGTCCCTCCTCCGCCCCCGAGCCTCCCCCGAGATGCCAGAAAGCTGTTGTCAATTTGAAAGCCTCAGAATACATCTGACGGCTCAAGTTTGTGTGTGATGGTGTGTGGTTTTGTTTTGTTGTTTTAACATTTAACGTGAAATGTGAAAGTTCTGCTATTTTCACGTGAAGACGTGATCCTTGTTTTTATTTTACGTGATCACGTGAACACACACCCCCTTTGGGACCCCCATTAGAGCGTCCTTCGGACAGTTTCTTTTATATTATCAATATACCTTCCATGTTTGGTCACCGCATCGCTAAAACTTATGATAGTCGAGTCAAAACACACAACAGTTATGGTTTTGATTATAACTAAACTGAGTTCAAAGTGATCACTCACAAATTTAACCGGAACACTTTAAATATATATATCGTCGCCCATATCATGTATTTTTTAAAATAGACGATATCGAACTACATTTTTCCATTAAATTTGAGACGATTAAACTACAAGCTAATGTTTGAATGAATGAATGAAAGTCTTTATTTATCGAGGGTGACCCAATTGGTATATACTAATCTTCCTTTGGGCCCTCTGTAACATATTACATGATACAAAATACAAGAAAGGCAAGATACATTAGATATATGTAAACAATAACATTGTTGGTGGTGGTAGTTTGAACGATATTTACACAATAATAAGATGAGATGATATCTATATAGAGTTTAATGTTGTTTTTCCTTTATCCATTTCATGCAGTTGTTTGTAAAACTGTTCATTGTTGCACACTTCTGAATGTGCTTTGGAATATTATTCCATAAAATGGTCCCGGAGTAAGACATGCTGCCATTGAAAAGTTCCCGATTAGGCTTAGGAATACTAAAATTAGTATCAGTTAGTGATCGAAGACTTCTGTCAGTTGAATTACGAGTAGTAAACATATCGGAAATATATAAAGGGGCAGTATTGTTCGAAACTCTATACATGAATTTGGCCTTTTGAAGTATAATTCGCTGATCAATTGTGAGGCAATTTAGTTGTTCCATAGCGGCTTGAAAAGTAATATACTGTTCACCTAAAATAACGTGACATGCCCTTTTTTGCATAATTAAAAGGCTGTTGATATTTTTTCGACTTGTGTTACCCCAGATTACATTACAAAAGTCTAGATGTGGCTGTATGTAAGCATTATAGAAAATAATTCGATAATTCAAAGGAATAAAATATTTTATTCTTGACAGCAACCATACATTTCTTGCTATTTTTTTCTTAATAAACAATATGTGGTCATCCCATTTTAAATTTTCATTTATATTTACTCCTAACATTTTATCACCGGTAGTAATCTGTAAATCAATGTCATTATAGCGCAAAAAAAGTGATTTATTTTCTAATCTGGCACGTCGATGTGGTGTGGTTACAAAAAGGACTTTCGTTTTTGACGCATTTAATACCATACCGTTATGCAAGCACCAGACTTTCAAAATATCAAGATCTTCTGTAGATTTATTTCTATTATGTCTTTGGATTCGTTTATTTCGTATATGGTAGTATCGTCTGCATACATATCTGTATTAGACACAATGCCATTCAGTTCAAGAGGAAGGTCATTGATGAACACCAAAAACATTAAAGGTTCTAGTATGGACCCTTGAGGTACCCCACACGTTATTGTTTGTTCCTTAGAAAGAGCACCTTTCAAAGATACGACTTGTTTCCTATCTGACAAATAAGATTTGAACCATTGCAGTGTAAGCTCGCCACATTTATATAACTTTAATTTTTGAAGCAAAATGTTATGATCCACCAGATCGAATGCTTTGTGGAAATCTACCATTATAGCACCTGCAAATTTTCCTTCATTTAATGCCTTTAGCCATTTATCTATCATATAAACCAAAGCTGTTTCACAGCTATAATGTTTCCTGAAACCACTTTGTGACTTACATAAAAGCTGATAGAATTGTAGAAAACTCATGAATGAATCATGCACATGTCTTTCAATTAATTTTGATATTGTAGGTAACACAGAAATAACAACCTACGAAATGCACATAACAACTTACTAAATGTACATAACAACTTGGAAAATGCACATAACAACTTACTTACTTACTTGTTTACATCGTCAGTCGGTCCGGCTTTAAATAGTGGAAACACTTTCGAATGTTTCCATCCCCGGGGGCTCATATGGTAGAGGGACTATAAACCTTAGAAAGGAAGAAAGAATGTTTCCAGGTGTTTGGGAATACACCTTGTTTAATACTAATATTAATTAAATTTGCAATACTGTTTGATGTGCAATTAGCTGATAGTTTGAGAAGTTTTGTGCCAATTTGGTCAAGCCCAGTTGCTTTTGAAGAATCTAAGTTTACCAACATATTTCGCACCTGATCTTCGGTTATTAATAGGATATTGAAAAACATCTGCTCAGGGACCTTTTTGTTTACAAAATCCTTTATCAAATTGAAATCTGAGTTCGGAATTGGTTGTTTCAAATTTGCTGCTATGTTTATGAAAAAAGTATTAAACTCATCAGCCATTAAAGATGAATCGGTAATGTCTGTCCCATTAATATTTAATTGATTTATTGTGTTGGATTTGCCCGAGGATTTGGAAGGGGCTCCTAACTCCTTAAAGATTTTCCATATAGATTTTGGGTCGGATTTTCCGTCCTCTATTTTTCTTTCGTATGACATTTTTTTAGATTCCTTTATTAGTTTAATCACTATATTTCTAGATATTTTATAATTGTTCATATCAGTTTGCATTTTATATTGATCTATCTCTTTAATAGCGTCTAAAATATTAGGCGTAAGCCATTCAGGTTGGTGTATATGTTTTACTCGATGGTTTTTAATTGGCAAATGTTTATCTACTATATCTGAAAATTTATTAACCCAGTTTTCAAGAATTGTGTTTGCCTCCGAGAGTGATCCAGTTTCCCAATCAACTAAATTTAGATCATGCAGAAAATTTATTTCATTAAATGTTTTAAAAGATCGGTACTCAATTGTCTGGTGATCGTTTATCTTGGCGTAGCAAAGAATTTTTCTGGTGCAGAAAATAGGATAGTGGTCACTTAAACCAATTTTTGGAATCTTAATATGTGAAATATTTTCTTCCGAATTTGTGTAAATGTGATCTATAAGTGTGGTTGAAGAAGACGATATTCGTGTGGGTTCATTAATTAACTGGACTAATCCCAACGATAAGATATAACTTTGATAAACAACCTTTTTGTTTCAGATTCTTCCGTATTCAAATAACCTTCGCCCATCGAATGTGACGTTATCAGCCATGGACTGTTCGTCAAAACAATCAGACGTAGGCTTTGTGTTTGACGATGGAGAGTTAACAATGAATATGGTGTTTCAAACCAAGGTCTGAAGCTTTATAGGTTCTAAATTTCAGACATGTTCGGTATATATCGCCTCTCTCGTGTTTTTGGTAACTTAAACCAAAATGCCAAACATGATAACCGGAAATAGTCACGTGTATAAGTTGTATGTGAGTGGCGTGTGGGGGGAAGGATGGGGTGCGGATGATGGGGTGAAAGGCTTCCAAATACAGAACGAGACCATAAGAGAACGACAATATGGACAATATATTTCGAAAGTAAATACCGAACTTGTCTAAAATTATCCAATTATCGAAAGGGTTACAAAAGCATACTCGATCGGCGTGATATTCTTCTCTTTAGTGAGTTTTATGCATGCATTTGTGGGTATTTAAGGATTGTTCTATTGAAATACTGCGGTTGTTTTAAATATGCAAGTACTACGTGATGTCGTCAGAAATCTTGCGCGGAAAATGCGTATAGTTCTACCTGCATGTCAAAGTATGGGATTCGTCGCGCTATGGTAGGTACGTACTACCATAATAGCCATGATTCTTACGCCTACTATAAGCCATGAAGCTAGTAGCATTTTCTACCAAAATCTGTCACGATTTATTAGCCAAAGAGAAGAAGAAACTTTGTTGAGCTTTTGTAATAAATGAGCTATTGACTTATTTAAATATGAAGAACATGATTAGTAATACGTCAGTTAAAACAGACGATTTTTGTAGTGTGATAGCGAGACAGAATTGTTTATTTATTATACATGTATTGTCCATTAAACAAACATATGTACACGTGTGTTATAATAGTCGCACAGCGTCTCCGTGGCCGAATGGTTAACGACGTTGCGTTGTAAACCTTCGCCTCTCACCGCTGCGGGTTCGAATCCCACTGGGAGATTGACTTGTAAGTGAGGAAGTGTCGATTCTTACGGATGGCGGGAGGTGTACAGTACTGGTTCTACCCAGGGAAAGTGGGTTGTCTGTCTCCACCACAAAAAATCGACCGTCATATATAACCTTACTTGTGTTGAAAATGATGTAAAACAACTTACAAACAAACAAACAAACTGAATCAATTATTTCTATTAATGAGTTGGAACATCGGGTAAAATAAGATGAATTTGGTGATACTATTATACATGTATACAATGTCTAAATCATCTTATTTAAAGGGACACACGGCAATCTTCAATTGTTTATCAAGCAGTGAAATTAGCGTCTCCGTTTATTAATCCAGTATCATTTTGACTTTAAACATGCTTGCATATAATTAATACAATTTTGAGTTTTCATTTTTTTTTCGTTTTATTCTACCATAGTTTTAAGTATATTATTTGTGCAATATAATCAACAATCAATAAGATTAAAAAACAATTTGCTTTATACGCCTCTTATAATTAATATTAATGATTGAACAAGTGCAAGTTATGTAGAAAAACTAACGGGACGCCGTGGGATTTAAAAAATAAAAATTGCCATGTGTCCCTTTAAGGTTAAATTAGTCATATTATACCTTTAATTGTTATAGCATATGCTCGTATGTAAATGTCAGTTATGTTTAATCCAAAATAATACATGCTCTTTCTCACTAGACCATTCAGGTACTTCGATAGTCTTCGTACAATTCGAACATTCAGTGACAATGCGCTGTCACATTATTTCAAGTCTTCCAGTTGCAATGTTTCAATGTTTATACACAGTTCAAACATATTCTATATAGCAGCACAGCCAAACAAACTCTATTAGTGAAAGTTCTGAAGAAAGATATGACCATTTGAAGGTTGTTCTAAAACGAATATGCGAGCAGCCATTTTGAGAACTATGACGTCATATATGGCTTTTTGATGAATATCATTTAAAGCAAAGAAAATCGCCTGCAAATGAATGGAAACTCCGTAAGTGGACATATAACGCATTATTGCCATTAAGTATAACTATTTTTCTTACAGTTACTTTCTTTTTTCCCCTATAAATCAGTAAATGTTCATATTTATAAATATTCCATATATGGTCATTTAAAACTATGATGTCACAGCTGTCAAAATGACGGCTTCCATATCCGTTTCAACAAAACTTTCAAATGGTCATATCTTCTTTGTTTATCATCCAATTTTGATCATTCTTTCACCATTTCCCAACTTCAGAACTCTCAATAATAAAGATTTGCTGGCTGTCTCGCTATATTCCTTAACCTTTAACTCCGATCTAGTCTACAAAAAAAATCACCAAGATGGTTTATTTGTAGAATATCACTGAACGGGGTTTTGGCATTTTAACGGTAGGTTATGCATTCTTCAACTTTATAACAAGATGAAGAGACCCGTGCGTTGTGCTTTCTCACTGGAGTGTGGCGTCCACACGATTGAATGAGAAAATCTGACGTTTTATAGGCCTAATAGTTTTGTATTTTTTAAGTCTCATAATGGGCTCCACCATTTAATATGTAATGTTCGTATCGAATGTTGATTGTTGTACCTATTTGGCTTCTCGGAGATAATTCGACATTATCCGTGATCATTCGGCACTCGAGTTAATATAGCTTTGGTATTACATATATGTTTCAATCCATTTGAAAACATTTCAGATAACCAATCAAATGCAGGCATGGTCACTTATAAACCTCGATATCAAGTTCAAGGGAAATGACACTGGATTTGGTGAAGATAAATTGCATAAAAGTAATTCATATTTCTTTTGCAAACAATGAAGTAATAAGATTTTTACTTCACTGCAGTAAACAACATTTTGGAAAAAACGTACACGACAAGAAATGTTCAATGTTATGAAACATATAGATAGTTCAAGTAGAGTAAAATGTCTTTTATTCAGTTTATAAATAAAGATGTTTCCACGTAATAAAAATATACGCTTTTGCTCGATTGTAAAGCTTTACCATCGTCCACTATGTTTAATGTTTAATAAAAAAATTGTTTTCCATTTACGATGAACATGGAGGATGAGCCTGGCATGTTCATTCCTGTTAGGCGCCATATAACCTTTCATGTGTTGGTACGCCTTAAACCCAATTCAATTCAATTCCATTTACCAATTGCAAAAAAACGTAGTTGATGATTCCCCTTTCTTGCAGCAGGGCAGTTCCAATTTCCAATTGTTTGTCTTCAGAGCGCAGTCAAGCACAGAAGTCTGGTTTCCTGATGTTTCACAGCCCAATCAACCAGACGTATGTGTGTAACACAAAGCACAATGTATTAGTCCACTCGAACCATGCCCAAGCTGCTCTTGTGTTTTCACAAATCCGAATGCATCCTTTCTCGAACGTAGCGAAGACAGGTGGGTTTTGCCATCAACACTTCACACGTTATACGTCATACTTCACACGTCATACTTCACACGTCATACTTCACGCTTCATACGTCAGTAAAATGTGAATTACAGTGAATGACGTGTGAAATATGAAGACTTTAGACTTTAAATATACTTTAATAGTTTATTATAGTGTCACATATAAAAGTTACAAACATATTCAAATATTACACAAACAAACTTTTATACCCGGCCGTAATAACGACCTATGAGACACTTAAAACACATATATTTCAAATCAATAATCTCATTATATCTACACTATAAAGGTATATACATTATAATAATTCCATCATCAAATGTACAACTGAACGGTTTTGTTCAGTCGGAGTTAATATATAATACAACTGATTATACGTACTATCTCTAGATAAATGAGTATTTACATTTAATATATATATACTAGTATAATACTTACATTTAATATTTATTATAGTATGTAAAACAATTACTTACAATGTGTAAAAGAATTTTACGGTTCTAACTTAAAATATCTGGTAAAAAAAAAAAAATCTGGATAGCCTTATTAACCGTGACTGCACAAAAACATATGTATTTAAATGTTAAAATTGTATATACTTATCTCTCTCTATATGCATAAAGTGTGAGTGCGTGAAGTATGAAGTTTGGAGTATGGATTACGAGTCCCGCGTGGACTTATATCTAATATAGATAGGAAACAGACATGACGAGTATAGTAATGAACAATTTGAATAGTGTTATATAATTGTTATGTAACAGTAATGCAGTGAAAATAAAGTTGTTCTAATTTTAAACTTGTGTTGACAGCTACATTAAAATCAGCTATCCTTGTAACAATGATATAAAACAGCACACACCATTCTAATAACTATTTTAAAAACACAATTGCATATTTTATGTCAATTCGTCAAAGACAAAATTAGTAATAACGGTGGATATTAATGGAGCGATGACGGTTTGTTTCTGTAACAGATATATTCCTCATAATCAACAAAACTAATTTTCCGCTCTACACTTCATACCGAAAATGTTGCCTTCACTTCGAAAATGTGAAAATAAATTTGCTGGAAATGTCTTAAAACATGCCTTTATTTTGTTTTATAACCTCTTATACGAATAGTGTAAGAAGGTATCGCCTGATGAAGCAAGCAAACCACATTTCATGAACATTTCTCAACAGATCTCATAATTTATGGAGATTTTGGTGGCCATTTCGAATATATACTCGCCTTTACTTAGGTCAAAGATAGTTTTATAATATATGGGCAGGTTGTCGAGCACTTTTTTTCTATTGAGAAAGTTTTTATTTATGGTAAACACGGCAACAAGTGCGAATTAAGAAAAACACAGTTGTTCAAGCTTTAAGCCATAGTGTTCTTTAATGTTTTCAGTGTACACGTGTCCACAGGATGCAAACACCAACAGCACGATGACACGACACGCGGAGGTGATCGTTCCAGTCATCCTAGCCGCTTCACTGGCCGTCGTTGTACTGCTGCTCGTGATTGGCTACTGTGTGCACCGGAATGGGAATAATCTCGGATATTTAAACATGGGCTAGTTCAATCTCTCCCAGAGGCCATTACATTGACCTCTGTCAACGCCTAAGAAAGTAGCCTGCGATCACATGATAATTTGTCACATGACCATAGCTAAAATATCAAAATGGCGAACAGAACTTCAACACCGTGACACCACCAACTATCGATTGCTGATTGACACGTAATCAGTCGAAAAAAATACGACATTGTTTTCATATATTAAGTTAGTAATTTAATTTAAGGTAGGTTGTTAAGAGCTATGTGATACTGGAAAGCAAAATGCTGTACTGTAACCCTATGGGAACGATTTGGTGGTGCGTATTTTGAATGTTTTGACGGCGGAGTGATATGCCAAAATACGAACTTTTATTCTACCGCAATATAATTCTGAGCATAATTTACCGTATATTTAAAACATTCAAGCGGAAAAATTGTTTCCTTTTGTAATTTAAGCATTTCATATAAAGTTAATTAAAAAAAATATTAGTGCAATCAAGAAAAGTTGCATTTCCATCGTTTTCATCGTTTGCCGCCAATATTCTTGGTATTTGATGAGACGTTGACAGAGGTGTATGTGTATGCAAGGAACGACAACTAGGGTAGGAATTGGGACTAGTTGTACTGCTACTCGTGATTGGCTACTGTGTGCACCGGAAGGTTGATATATAAGTATAGACTGCTTCACTGCGCATGTACCGTTTCTCTCATATTGCAGCACTCTAATATAAGTATAGGTTATCGTTTATATTTTTAATGTTATGGAATTTAATGCAAGCGACGCGAAGCGGAGCGCAGCATTAAGTTTCATAAAATTCAAAACATAAACGATAAACGGCTTGCAGGTTGGCTCGATATGTCACGTACACCGCACACACTCCGTGTAGTGTGATATTTTAATGACGTAATGTAGGGATAACCAAGGACGTAGCAGTATGGAACGACAATCAATTGTTTCAACCAAAATGTTTTAATTGTGTTTGATGTTTATTAAGTATTGAAAGGATACTTCTTTTGAAACGATAAAAAAATGTTTGTGATTTTGTTTGAAATGTTTTGTTCGTGATTAAATAATAATTAGGAAATGTGTGTCCATTTATCTTTAATTTTTTAAATAATGCTAGAAGAACACAAGGTGTTTTGATCAGGCGTCATCACACCTTTGTTTTCGTATTAAAGCAAACATTAAATCATTCAACAGAGGACATAGAGGGGATAGGGGCGTAGCTAGAGCGTTTTGAAAGTGTATGCAATAGAGATATTATGCTCCCTGTATTTGTTTTGTATTCGTAGATACTCTGTGGTGCATTTTGGAAGTATTTCCTTAAGTTTCAATCTTGAAGATTTAGTGTGAATTTCAAACTGAATAGGAAAACATGTTCCTTTAAACACCAATATTTTTTTTCTTTTTCATTTTTGGACTTTTTCATTTTCCTATTTGTTCAGACATGAAGTCTCTGCGTACACAGGTAGCTACGCCCCTGACAGAGCCACCCCACCCTACCCCAACTCCTACATTCGCGCGTAAAACAAACTCTTCAAATTCTACACCGTTGTTACGCCGATACGATTGCATCATTACACATAACAGGCAGGTGGTGGGCGAAGTTACCAGTGTCACTTATCATTAAAGGGGTTGATGCACTATTTATATGAAAGGGCTCTGAAAAACTTGAAAAAAGCTGAATGAATTATCAAAATGCCATGAAAAATAAAGGAGATATGACTTATTGAACATTTGCAAAGACAATAAATGGAGGCAGCCATCTTGGAACGATGACGTCATCGCGCCTTCGTACCATATATGGCATATTGACAAAATACATTTTAAAGCAAAGAAAATCACTGCAAATTTATTAAAAAATAATATACAGATGTAAAACGTATAAATTATATGCTTATCTTTTATCTTTGCTTTAATTAATTAAAATACATTTGTCAATATGCCATATATCAGTATGCTGCAAGCATTTACTTCTTGTATTGACGATTAAAGTTACTGGGCTTGGCCTGTAAGAGTGAGTTGTCTTGACTATTTGCTTACTGATCTAAAATTAGTAGATATTTGACATTAGGGCTACCGCCTTGGAACGATATGATTGTGGCAAAACAATGTCACTGGGTGTTTAAACCTGTCCTAGAGTGCACCAAACATCACTCTCATCCTACTGACAGCCCGATAAAACGGGGCAATGCCAGACTATATCCTCTAACAGTCTATTCATCATTAATAGGCAATATAAGTATATCACAAAGATGATCATGTATATATGAATAATAATAATAATAATACAACTAGAAAGCTACAAAGCAAGTACTCAATGACTTGGCAGATGCCAGAGAGAATAAACCATTAAGGCCAACGTTACAGTTCCCTCCGGATTTAGGTAGACGTCATAATAAGGTTTACAATCTGTCCGGTTATCGCACAGTTAAATGGGAAATCCTAGTGGCGGACTGTAAATGGGCCAACCACTAAACATGCAGTTGCAGTATGGTAGATCATACCCTGTTTTAAACAGTTCAACAGTTATCATGACCAATGATCTTACAACGTTTGTAAATCACGTCATCGTGGGAATGAGGTCGTGATAGTCCTTGTTGCGGGGTTACGATAATAACATTTTTCAAAGTTATATGTTTACGGTAGACCTGATGGAGTAAATCTTTAGTTAAACAAAGGTTTACGAATATTAAGTCCTCAACTCGACTACAAGCTCTAGGAAAACAAAGAAGTTAAGTAACACATAACCATAAGATGTTGCTATGGGAACATCCGCATCTAAGTAGGGATAAATAGAGGATATTTGTTGTTTTGGAGTGAATAACAGATTTTATCACATAACATGTGGTGTGGGAGTGTAATAACACGATTCAATATTTTCGATATTCCACTAGTGGTATAACATAACGTTAAGGACGTCATGGACGTCACGTTAGTGTACGTTTTCTGACGTAATGTGACGTTATAAGTTATGTTATAAATAGAATCTAGTATTCGTTCGCATTCATTTTTGAATTTATTAAACTCGTTAGCAAAAATGATATAATGCTCGGCAAGATTCTCGCATTATATCATTTCGCCAACTCGTTTAATAAATTCAATAATGAATGAGTACTCATGTAATATCCTCTATTTATTTCATCGAGAAGTGTGAAAACTTTATGTTTTCACGAATGCGAAGCATGAGTGAAAATATTGAAGTTTGATCACTTCGAGATGAAATATTATACAATTATGGACTTTTCAGCTGTTATACATGATGTGATATGCACCAAAAAAATCATTATTGACCGAGGCGATAGCCGAGGTCAATAATGATTTTTTGGTACATATCAACATCATGTATAACAGCTGAAAAGTCCATAACTGTTTTATTATATAACCCTCAATTTACAATTATATAAAACAGGTCAATATCAAAAAAACAATTATATAAAACAGGTCAATATCAAAAAAACAGGTCAATATCAAAAAAACAGGTCAATATCGCTAGATATTTTTTCTAAAAAATTACTTTTTAGCCAATGAAAACGCGTCTATTTATAGGTTATATAATAAAATCTGTTATTCACGACAAAACAACAAATTTTCTATATATATATATATTATATCTACACAGTGTCGTGAGCTTAGGTCATGCAAAACTCGAGATACTTTGCAAAAGACATTTTCAATGCCACATTTTAGTTGACTGTATTATTGATCTTTTAACTTATCATATAAAAAATAATAGGCATCTGTCCAGCCCCAAATGGACCATACTTCTAAAGTGTCATGATCAAAGGCCATGTAAAACATCCACTTGTGTCAACTGTAGGACCCATGGCATGTTTACTGTGGTCTTTAACTGACTCCAAACTCGATACGTATGATCGACCAATCCCAATACAAACAGGGATGAATAATACCAATGATATTTAACATAGGATATTTGCATTTATCACATAACATGGCATCTGGGAGCATACTAAAGCCATGACTTATTTCTCGGAATACACTAGTGTATTACATATACAAATGAGGACCGAATCAATGTGTTTGTGTACAGTAAAATATTCAATACGACTTGTTTGCATGGTATATCATATGATACGTTCCGACACTTCATATTTTTATCCTTTTTTGAAATCTTTCTAAAAATCCATGTTAGTAGCGTTAAATTTAGTTTAAGGTGTCTCATTATTTTTTGAGAACGCGTTACAGCCGCGTAACGTAGCTGACATAATGAAAAGAACAACACCACGTCATGATTTCTCTTACATACAAGGTAAATTGACAACAATAATTTGTTTGTTTTGTTCGTATGGTGTTTTACGTCATTTTCAACACATGTAAGGTTATATATGACGGTCGACTTTTGTGGTGGAGGCAGACCACCCACCTTTCCTGGGTAGAACCAGTACTGTACACCTCCCGCCATCCGTAAGAATCGACACTTTCTCACTTACAAGTCGAGCTCCATGTCGGACTTGAAACAGCAGTTACCACCCTTGAATTATTTAAACATGCTAATAGTATATGTTATATATATGTCTCGTTAACATTCTAGCACCTTCATTGTTCACCCGATCTTTACCAAACTTAACACGATTTGCTGATAATAATGAAAGCTTGGACGAGTTCTAAAATCAGTTAGATGTCACTCTTCTTCATGTTTCATCTGACCTTTATCAAACTTTGTAAGAGTGTTTATATAAAAAAAAAACAAGCTTGTTTAGTTGAGCAAAAACAGCGAGTTGTGGCCCTTGGTTGAATGAAAAGTACGATTTTATACCTCCCGCCATCCGTAACAATCGACACTGTCTCATTTACAAGTCGAGCTCCCAGTGGGATTGAACCCGCAGCGGTGAGAGGCGAGAAGTTTTTTTACCATTTTCATTAATTAAAAACATTGCACTTTTACGGTTTTATTTATTTCAAAACACTATGCATATAGTAGTGAGAAGATTTTAATGTTAAACTAACTGAATATGTAGTAAAGTCGGTAGGTACAAGGCATGACAAGTTATCAATGTAATGATATTAAATTACTACCGGAAATGTGTATACAAATATTAGCTTCCGTTATAATTCCATATGTTATTATTCTATTTTCTAATATACACATATGTGTTAAGGAAACAAAGAAGATATTTAATTTAATTCCTATTTGACATATATAATCAGTTGAGATAACGGAAACTATTGACTTTGATTAATTCTACGTTTATTTCGGTTGAGTTTGTTTTAATTGTTAACACATGCATGATGCTATGTTTTTGGCAATTAATTCGTTGTCAGAAAATACCAATTCGATCAAGTTTGGAATATTTAGCTATCGCCAGAAGTAATTTCTGATATACTTTCTCCTTAGTTCAATAAATAATGTACTCCCTAGAGTAAAATGAAATAGAGATTATTTAACTGCTGGGATCTGATTATAGGGAAATCCTTCACGAGTGGTAGACATGTGGTTCTTTTCACGAACGAGCGCACGCGAGTGAGTGAAAAACAAAGCACGTCTACCATCAAGTGAAGGATTTCCCTATAATCGATCCCAGCAGTTAAATAATCTATTTATTACATTTTAATTGAATGTTGTTTAACGGCTCATCAACACAGTATAGGTTTTTTAGAGCCGCCCCAGAGAGAGGGGAAGGATACATAGGAATCCGGGAACCTGCCCTACTCTTATTATCGAATAGATTCCTATGGTTCTTTAACGTGCTCGGAGGATAGACCGATACACGGGACCGCCCGGTTTACGTCCCCATCCGACGGACGGGAAAGGGAAAGTGTCTTGCCCAAGAACACACCGACGGAACTCAGTATTACATTTTAAATTACGTTTTTCAAACAAATATTCGCCTTATTGAACGTTATCGGCGGATGACGTCGACGTCAGCAACACTTTGTTGACGTCACGCCTCGCAACGTTAGTTATTATTGTGTTCTGAGTTAGCAACGTTAGTTATTATTGTGTTCTGAGTTAGTTATTAATATTTAGCGATTATGAATATTCTTGCACTGAGAAATCCCGATCTTTCACGCATAGAAATGTAATAAAATTAAATAATGTATCTTCAAGTTTATAATTATTTCATTTACAGGTATACTTCGCGTTGTTTGCTAACATCCTCTTTCAATGTGATGTCTTTGTAAAGACAATCACTGAACGAAATGTTCATACTTTTAAAAAACGCTATTGTTTGTTTGAATCGTGTTTTACGTCATTTTCATCACATGTTTTGTTATATTTGACGGTCACTAGACACGCCATCTGAGTAGAACCAGTACTGTATACCTCCCGCCATACGTAAGACTCGACATTTTCTCACTTGACGAGCTCCAAGTGGGATTCGAACCCGCAGCGGTGAAAAGCGAGACGGTTTACAGCACAGTAGACTTGTATCGATGCAGATCATCTACATAATCGGTTTACATACCAGATATGTACCGCGGCGGGAATACACTAAAGGAAAAAAACGACGCAAAGTTCTCGAGAATTTCCATTATATGGTATTTACTGCGCACTAAATTCAAGTAATATTCCAGAGAAATCCCAATATGGACATAACTGTGCTGTTATAGACTTTTTTACACTTCGTAACATGAAATTCATTAATGTTGAAGATCTACTTTGAACATTTGAGCCATTACAGAACTGTATTTAATGTAAAGAGATTGTAAAATGTTACATCCTAAGTTTGCTATTTGAGCCAAACGCGTATTCTATCAATAATGATACTTTGAAGAGAAAACATGTGGTGTGTTATGTGTTGTTTTAGCCCTTTTTCCGAAAGGAAAGTCTAATGTAGCCATGTACCATTCGATGCCATTACGTGGTCCCGCCTTAATTCCATTAAGCGATGGGAAAGCTTATATATTAGCATAATTTTATACGGATATTTCGACAATAAAACATGCTTAACATTTTTTTTACTGAAAAAATGCGATAACCTGTTTAAAATTATCTATTACATGATTTAATTTTACAATATGGATTTTTTAAAGCCGAAATCGAGGTTTTATTACATACCCCAGCCAACCCTGTTTTCGCTTCTTAGAGAAGGGATTGGATCGGGTATGGAAGTTAATACTCGGACCACGTAAACGGAACAGAGCATATTATACATACACTATACAGCGAACATTCCCGAGTTGCGTTTCTTTTTCCTTTTAGTATATATAATGGTTGTGCTAGGACTGGCCGGCCTGGTGTCAGCTTAATGTGACTGTCAAGATGGTATTTCAGTATGGTAGCACTATAAAGCTCATTGCTACAAGCAGACATGACTGAACGAGACTTCGAAACGTAGTTAAATCCCTTACTCATACTTTCTATCATATCTACCAAAGGCCCGAACACATATTGTATAGTAAGTCTGTCTGAACTTGGGTCTGCAAATGTATTAATATCATCAAGTGGTAATCGAAATAAGAGAAATAAGTATTTTCATTAGTTTATTTTTTAATCGTTTAACAATATCACAGAAGATAAACAGTTTTTAAAAATGTTACGCTACTTCCTGTTGGTCGTGACGACATCTGCTAATGATGTGTTATCGTTGTTATGCCATGAAAATACCATATGCCCAAGAGTACAGGTCAATGCAAATACACGGCATTTTAGTTCTATATCAATGTTGACAATTTAAAGTTAATGCATATCATATCATATCAAACATAACAAAACAAACGATGCAATTTTCTAATTAATTTCTGTCAAATGAATATATATATATAAAGGCAGTTAAAATCAAATACGAAATAGTGTTTGTTGTACTCAGTCTGCACTTGAACACTGTTTTAATAAAACTATTAGTTAAATAGAAGAAACTTCTGTCTGAGCATAGAACATATTATTTCATTGTTTTAAATTTTCCAAAATCATACAAATTTGTTAGTTTTAGCATTTATGCTCATTCAGCAGAGCATGTATCAAGAAGCTGGCCTACATAATCAACTTTGCCATATATAATAAACATATGCATTCGCATATGAGAATCATGTAAATCTCGTATGATACGTATATAAAATGAGCCACATATCAATCTCATATACAACCTATCATATGATATTGATATATTAGGAGTTTCATATGATAATAAATTCATACAAGCTTCATTTTTAAACATTTTATATGATTCTCATGAAGAAAAAAAACAGTTTTCAAGTTGTATATGATTCTCATATTTTACTTATATGGTTCTTATATGTACGGTTTTATATGAGAATCATGTAGCCTGCTTCTTTTACATAAGTATCATATACTAGGTATCATATAAAACTCATATAAGAATCATATCATATGGTTATTATATGTTGCAAACTTAATAGTGTAAGTCGACCCATTGGATAATAGAAGTCAGTATATGCCCATGCCAAAATTGTTTCCCTTGAATTATTTTGCCTCCCTTGCCAAAATCGCCTTTCTTGCCAAAATATCAGAGTTCTGACACGTCCCAACAGTTTGATTATTTGGACTTTAAGGTCTTGATTTTATTTACAGCCATGAACATATTTGGTGTTTTTGTAACAATAAACGATTCTAAAAGTCTATTTGTATGCATGAATATGTTATGAAACAAAATATTTTTGAAAAATTACTTTTGATTGGTATTCAAATGTTGTATTGAAGATGGCAAATCATCAAATTCCTATCGTAAGTAATCATAGGCATACAAACAAATGTTTCCAAATGGAAATAATTAATTACCTGCTACCTGACAATTTTTCAAAACAACCGGATCGGTTGTTTTGAAAAGTTGTTAGGGAGGAGGTAACTAATTATTTTCTAACTTTTCATACTCTGTGCCCGAATATTAATAGATAATGAGCCCAAAGTAAAGTTGCTGTTGTTGCTGTTGTTGTTTTGTTGTGTTAATGCTGCTGCTGCTGTTGTTTTTATTGTTATAATGTATGCACACATTTTGCAAAACTGTTCTGCATCACAGATTATAAATGCTGTTAAAACAAACATAAACATGAATTTATTGTTGAATGAAATTGTGTCGTTTAACATATTAAAAACGATTCTCACATAAAATTTAAATTATACTTGCATAAACAGTTATAAAAAATAAATTCCGCAACAGTTATTGTTGTTTTCATAAAAATAGAAACAACTATGCTATACCCACCTAGATCTAAGTATTTTTAAAGGGGATAAGACGAGGATATGGAAACAATTAAACTGATTTATATATGTATAAACATTGTTTGTAATTAATATACAGGTTTTCATTATTGTTACCTTGTTAACATTTTTTAATATTCAGGTAATCTAAGGGCAAATCCGCCTGTATTATGTTATTTTCCAATAATTGTTTTACAACTCCCGTGATAATAAAGTAATTCTCAGTGATTCAGTTGCGCAAAACGCCTATTGACTAAGACTGTTAAACTTGCGTAAAACGCCTATCGACTAAGACTGTAAAAATTGCATAAAACGCCTATTGAATAAGACTGCAAAACTTGCGTAAAACGCCTATTGGCTAAGACTGTAAAACTTGCGTTAAACGCCTATTGACTAAGACTGTAAACATGTACCAATGCATAGTGGGAATGGTGTAAGTATGATAAGCAAATATGATTATCAAGGCTGAGTTACGAAGTTGTTAAATGGTTTTACAGAACAAAGGAACATACAAAAGGTAACAGATGTTTACAATAAAGAAAACGAATAAATAGTTACCGACAACAACCAAAAGTAAAGGCATATCCTTCGCCCATCCCCATTAATATCTAAACAATATGTTTATTTGAGATTTTGCACAGAGATCGCACTGAGATGGACATTTTATTTACCTATGCTCGAAACAATATACTACATGTCCATCCATATACACCGCTTAGAATAAGTTAGGTAATCTTTGATTTTCTGTACAGACTGCATGACAAGACTATTTCCGTTTACAGTTATGTTTCTTTTAAAAATGTATTTCAAATATTGAGTAATAACCGTTTTAATTTCTGACGAGCTGTATTCTGACATCATATGTGTAGAATATTAACGACATGCAGATCCAGTTGTAACATGCATAGATAATACAAACTAACATAATGCCATAGTCATAACTAAAGCAAAGTATTTCTACAGAAACGGTATACTAAGACATCGTTTTTAATTTTGATCTAGAAAATATAAAACGACAATATGGTCTGCTTTGAATAGCAGTTTACACGTGTACACTAATGCTAAAGTTTTTGTCTATAAACCCTAACATGTTAGCAGTTTCACTTACGACAATGTATAACAATGTATACGCGTTGAAACCCTGGTAATTAGTTCCAAAAACAGCTGACATTTAAAGGGACACACGGCAATCTTGAGTTTTATTCAGACTGTTGAAATTTGCACCTCGATTTATTTATCCGGTCTCCTTTTGACTTTAAAACTGCTTGTATATAATTAAATTTAAAAAAATGAGATTTCAATTTTCTTCGTTATTCCATCTTATTTTAGATAAATTATTGGTGCACTATTATCAAAAGTAAGTAATATGTAAAAACAATTTGTTTTGTACTTGTTCTAATAATTAATATTAGTGATTGCAAATATGGAAGCTATATTGAAAAACTAACGGGACACTATGAGTTTCAAACAACCCAAGAGTGTCGTGTGTCCCTTTAAAAAGATGGTATATATCCTATCATTCATATGCTTCGAATGAAGAAATGGCTGATATAACATATCTTTCTGGTAAAAACCTCGTGTGTCTGAAGGTTGAAGTTAACAAGACATATACTGAATAAAGCACTGTATCGCTATTTTCAGATACCTCATCTGAAGATCAAATGGTATAATAATAATTAATCACATGATAATTCAACTTTCTTATCGTAAACAATATACAATTTATTCATTACTTAGTTTAAACTTATTTATTTTACATCGATTGTAACGAAAGCATTATGAACTTATTTGAATCACACTCGATGTCTTCCTGGGTAGAACCAGTACTAAGCAATGCAGATAAAAATGTCTTGCTTAGGGACACAACGCATATGGCAATGACGGGAATCGAACCCACGACTTTTGGATCATGTGTCCAACGCTGTACGTTACTTGAAGCGCACACAGTCAGCGATCATGTCTCCATAATGCGTACAGTTTTGTATGGTGTTTGGCGTCATTTCAGCTCATGAAAGGTTATATATGATAGTCGACTTTTTTGTGGAGGAGGCAGACCACCCACTTTTCCTGGGTAGCACCAGTACTGTACACCTCCCGCCATCCGTAAGAATCGACACTTCCTCACTTACAAGTCCAGCTCCCAGTGAGATTCGAACCCGCAGCAGTGAGAGCCGCGAGAAGGTTTACAAAGCATAATGCGTACAGAAAAGTATTCTCATCATATACTAATATACTGCTAATGCCAACCGTGCTTTATTTCTAAACGGGTGTCCAAGTTTTCATTTATTTTTTGACACGAGTTTATTAGATTCTTCCGGTGTGTCTACATTTATGACAGCACCAATGAATGCACCAACGCTGCCATTTCTCAGTCACTTCCTATCCGGAATCTGGCACACGTCATACTTCCGTTTCTGTCACGGGATCAGTTAGTTGTTCCACAAGGTCCCCAGATGTTGGCGGCATGTCTAACAACCAGCATTTTTGAATAATATCCAGCAACTACAATGTATTATATAAATAAATGTAAAACAATGGTAGAATTAGATACAAAAATGGACCAGGAAATGCAGCATCCACAGCATGCAGACTTCCACAACACGCACTTACAACATCTATTATATAGTATATATGTATACTAAAGGAAAAACGAAACGGAACTCTGTGTTTATAATCATATAACTTAACGTGTATTTAACAAAAACAACAACAACAACAACAAAAAAATTCATTAATATAGTTTTAATTTTCAATAGAAAATGACGTACAGTGGCGATTTTCAATCACTGTTTAATTACCAATAAATACTGAACAAAATAAATTTAGCACTTCAAATGCGTGTCATTTCCATAGACGAGGTACAAAGCCGTGTATGTTCGAGATCAATGATAAAGTGACATAGATATGACAAATAATAATGCTATGAAGTCATTTCTAAACGAAGTCGGTCATAAAAATAAAGCAAGTATGATGGGAACATACTTGTATAGGTTATCGAAAATTATTCTCATTTTAATGAAAAGGGAGGTCATTTAGAATTTACGAAATCTGGAATGTATTTGTTTGAGAGTAACAATCGTTTGCGAACAAAGTTCAGTGGTTTTTAAACAATGACAGAATTGTCAGTTCTTGTGAACGCCAAACATTAAATTTGTTCAAAGCAATACGTTTGTATAATTAAATGTTGTTTTTAATACAGGGGAGTTAATTCTGATACTTCGCTTAGAAAATAATAAAATAACAACATTTTTTGAACATCACATCCTTACCTAGCATTTCTAATATCTTCAAACAATTATATCAATGTTCATAGGCTTAATATATGTCCCTAAAAAGTCGTGCTAAACTTTTTTTGTTCAGTATATATGATTTGAACAACACCACGACATATATGCTGACCCTTAAAAGTTGCGTTTCTTTTTTCCTTGAGCGTATTTAGAAAAAAAGTGCGAGACATCACAAACAAACAATGGCCGACAATGGGTGTGCCGCCTAGTCTCGCTTACTTGCAGATATCGGTCTGGGCAGATTAGGCCAATTAAAGCGCCCACTAGCGATTAGCACAATTTATTCGCGCGTATTTTCCACGCGCATAAAGTCGACGATTTGCGTTGGGACGATTTTAAACGTCCTATTTCCCCCCCAGGACCTGGTTCTGGATCCGTGTAGCATAGCGTAACGAAGATATCAGAAGCAGGCCGGGTGACCGAGGATATGGCCGACAATGGGTGTGCCGCCATGGACATTTGCAAACTTCAATGAAGTCCTGTTTAATGATCAGGTATTGAATTATTTCCGCTTTAATTTCAAGTTTCTTTTTATGATAAGGCCAGAAAAAAAAAATACCTGTGTTTCTGGTTACCCGACCGTCCCTATTATTTTTGGCGCCGACCCTACAGTTTTTTATCAAAAAAACAAAAAAAAAAAAAAAGCTGGGTACGAAACGGAAATGTGCGAAAATATTGAGTACGAAACATGCGCTAAAACATGGCTACCTCCATGGTGCACTGCGCGTCCGTTTTGGCTATGAGAATCGGAAAATGCACCCATGGGACAGAGCATAAGTTCAATTAATCATGACATGCTGCCAGCAGATTTGTTCTTCCAATACCACCCAGCCTCAGGAAATTATAAAATTCTTATCACAGACCTAATAACAAACAGATTGGACAGTACGAAAATTATCTAAATTTCACGTGGCACAGTGCAAAAACTTCACAAATAATTTCCCAACTTTAAACACACATATCATGAAGAGATTGATAGATACAAGTTTTATTTTTTTATTCATGTTTTTGCGCACAATATGACCTATTTATATGTCGACTAGCCGTAAAACACCATTTATTGATTCATTCATGCCAAATCTCATCAAAAATGTAATTTTCTTTCCAATGGTAGTATTTTTCATTCTCTTACATTTAGAGCAAAAAAGGAGTTTGACGGAAACTTCAACCTTGATTTTTAAGAGAAAAGCGAAATATGATGACATTTTCAACTTTAAACATCTTTTTTATACAATTTCTTATTTTCAAAATAAACATAAATTATTATAATCCCATTCTGCTATTCACTATGAATCTTTTGAATGTATTCTCATCAAAATCATTGACTAACTGAAAGAGGAGATAGAACGAAATATTAAGGTGGTGCCATGTGATATTTTGGTTACTTTATTGGTTAAGATAGGAAGTTTCGTATCTGTTTATTAATATGTCTGTGATTCTATGTAAACTCGTAATTGCAGAAAATATTTGTTTTCAATTTATTTTATTCAAAACAAACAAGTCAATAAGATATCATGAGGTTGTTTTCCTTCTCTCCTTGCAAAATCACTGCAAATTAACTACTTGACAAAGTTAAAGATACCTTTAACATCGTCCAAACCACATGGGGGGAAAAAAAGAAGAAAAGATTTATATACCTACCTACCCTAATTTTTTCAGCTGAGTAACCAGAAACAGGTGGGGGGTTTTCTGGCCTAAACGGTTTTGATTGTGGATAGAATATTTATGTATTTATGGTCGTATTTATCTGCTAATACCGTTTGTTTTGTTATTTCATATTAAGTGTTTCTACTGAAATACATAGATGGCTTTACTTTTTGTTTTAAATGTGTCCGTCAGTTTAACTTGAAACTGGGCCACAAGAACAATGCTCTCTTTGGGATGACTTAACGAGGTTTGTTTTGTGTTTAAAGTAACAGTAAGTGTATTGGACAATGGGTTTTCCTAGTTCGTTTAATTTATTTTTATTTATTGAAATTCCTGGATACGGAGCTTATTATAACCCTTATACGGATACTCGGAGTATGGAGCAGTCACTTCCTTGGATACTCGGAGTATGGAGCAGTCACTTCCTTGGATACTCGGAGTATGGAGCAGTCACTTCCTTGGATACTCGGAGTATGGAGCAGTCACTTCCTTATCATAACCCTTATACGGATACTCGGAGTATGGAGCAGTCACTTCCTTATCATAACCCTTATACGGATACTCGGAGTATGGAGCAGTCACTTCCTTATCATAACCCTTATACGGATACTCGGAGTATGGAGCAGTCACTTCCTTATACGGATACTCGGAGTATGGAGCAGTCACTTCCTTATTATGACATTTGAAAAGGTGATCCAGAAAACATTGAACAATTTGGCTATATAGCGTTTTTTTAGATTAAAACTTTAGAAATTTAATGTGTTCGCGTGTGTATCTTGATTTAATGGTGAAACTTGAATGTTTGGGGTAATTAATTAGGTAGCCAGCCGAGAGTTAGTGCTAAAAAAAATTAAAAGGGGAATAACTCAAATATCACTAAAAAGTAACGCCTGCACACCTTCTTATGGCAACGGTTGGTAATGTTCACGGCAATTCGCCAAACACGCAATATTAGACGCAGACAAAACTATTTTGTTTCAAAGTTAAGATAAACTGTAACGCCCGCTAAACATCATGGTCTTACTTGAAAAAGGCAGTTCAAATCATGACAATTCGTTCAGAAAAAGGACGATTCAAATGGTTTGAAAATGACATTATTGATCACACGTAAGGTCTGTGCGGTTCCACCATGTCCACTTGGTTAGAAAGAAGCTTTGAACCTGCACGAAAAAACAATATACGCGAATTCCTTTACAGCAACTAGATAGTATCCTTCTATATGAACCTATGAAAAATCTATATTCGTTCTACCATCTGGTTTGAAAACAATACTTTAGATATGATAAGATATGATATGTGTGCGGACGTACGGATCGCCAGTAATACGGAAGGACAGAGAGACTAGTGTTAAAATATATGCGTGCCTCAGTATCATATATTTAAAAGCAATGTGTTTAAACACACATTTAAATCTAAAAAAAAAAAATTGGCTGAACGTTATGTCATCAATTTATTTAAAACAAAATAAAATTGTACAAACCTGATTACCCACAGCCCCAAGCTGTCCAACCTGTTGTAGTTTATTTCTAAGTACTTCGAAGCCGTCACGTGTTGCCGGAAGTAAATCTCGAACGGTGATCACGTGCATACTTGATGCCAATTCAAGACATCCATGTATGTGTTTCTGACTCACACCTTGAAGAAGAGCTATGTCGTTCAGGTTTGTCACATCTACTTTCTTGACAGGTGAATATAGTTGTTTAAGTTGCTTAAACGGATCTTTATCCAGTCCTAACGCCGCTTCTACCTCTACATCCAACTCATAGTCTTGTGGTTGATTCTGTGAGAATATTCGGTCTATAACCAGTTCGGCGTCTACCATGACCTTTGGTTTTGATCTGGACGGTGTGGAAGTATTACTTTTATTTGTTTTAATACTACACGTTTCGGAGTCTTCTGACGTAGGCTGATTCAGAAAAGCTTCATCTGTCACTGCTAAATGATGATTACTGACAGAGCGATGAGGTCGTCGACGACCATTATCACTGTTACTACTTTCAGGATTTTCACGCACTATTTGGTCCAAAGGAATGGCTTTATTCTTTTTTCTTTTAGTAGGTTTTTGTCTACTGTTGTGATTGTTAGTGTCGTTATCGTTGTTTGGACTTCTACCTCTTTTAGGACTCGTACCTTTAAATGGACTTGGGGAACGCGAACGGGAAACAAAAAAACCTTTTGATTCTAAATCAGCAAAAAGCTGTTGATCGTCCATTGGCTGTTCAAAATTGCTATCAGCCGTCCCAGGTCTACTTTGAAAGTCGGACTGAGAGTTATCACTATTCTCAGCCCGAACACGAGTTGGGCTTGCGTCTATCACAGATGTGCGTAGCGGTACTCCTTGTTTTACAAGTTCTCTGTATCGTTTTGTGGCCTGTGAAACAGACTTGTTTCCAACACCCACCGTCTCCATTTCAGCTGTATCTAAACTAATAGTTGGTGTTTCATATTTTAACTTTTCCGGTACATTGTTCGTATGATAATGTGTGCTATTTGGTGTAAGTGGTCGACACTGTTGGTTCTCTATTTCATGTGAAATTGTTATAATATGAGGTGATTGCATTCTCGTGGGTGTTAATGGCCTATTTGGTTGGGACGCTGGTTTTGAGGTTGCTGTTGGAGATACAACGCGGGTTAATGGCGAAAATGGTCTGCTGTATTTTGGTTTAGCTTTTGTACGATTGTTAGTTGGCTGTACATTTGGAGACATTGGTCTACTAGGTGGAGACAGCGGTCTGTTAGATGACACAGGTGTATTGTTAAGATTAATCGTCCCTTTGTTATTTGATTTACTTACTTCGATGAACCTTGGGGACGGCACATTCGGTTTTGCACCCGACCTTGTTTCCTTTCTAATTTGCTCTGTCGAAAACGATGACTTGGTGTTCATATTTTGTTCACCATCAGCGTCCTTTCCGTTAAAAGCTGGAGATACGTATCCTGACAAAATATGTTTACGACCACTTAACGGTCGTTCTGGCGAGACAGAAGATTCCGTTTGGATAATCTCCTCTGGAAGACTGTTTACGGGAGGTAGAAACTTGTTCGTAAAATTGTAAGGTGAATTGGGTATTGAATCGACCATTTTATAGTTTCTGGCCCACGAACCGATACCCCTTTTAGAATTTGCTTGCGATTGCACCTGAGAAGAGTATTGTTTTACGCGGTTATGCATAGCGTCCGACATCTCACTACTCACTGAGCCACTGTCAAATCCACTGTCAACACGCGATGGGGGACCTGTTCGAAGCTTTCTTGAATTTACCATAGTATTTTTAGAGGGACCCTCAATATCAGTAATATGTCCATCGGTTTCATAATGATCACTCTCGGCTAGTGAAGACAATGATGAAACTTCACCGCTAGTTAATGAAACATCCGCTTTCCGTACTCTTACACTGGAAGCAACACTACTAGCACTTTCGTTGCTGCTGAAACTAGAAAACCTTTTAATATCAACGGATTTTTTTGTTTTTTGGCTTGTTAGAGAAAAGCTTTCACTTGTAGGCACGGGAACTGTTAGCGTTTGATCCTTCATTTTTTTATTTTCTGCAATGTCAACATTTTCATTTGGATCTGCACTGCTTACATTAATTTTCCGCACTGTGGCGTATTTAAGAGTAAGATCTTCTTTTTCTCCGTCAGGCGTTCTATCACGATCGTTTCTCATAACATGTTGACCTTTACTGTTCAGTGCTCTTTTTAGAGCGGTACGTGCCCTATTTCGTTTTGCAACGTTAGTTGTTTTATTTTCAGAAATATCAGAATTGACCTGAGGAGATTTTTCAACTGTCGGTTTATGCATTGGAGTTCGGGGTCTTTTTAAAGGTGCAGATCTAGCTCGATCAAGTCTCGGATCCCGTTCTTGATCAGTTGTCTTATTTGGGGATGAATGACACTGATTTTTTCTAAAGCTAACAACCATGACTTTACCATTGCCGTTATTTGTATTGGTATTTAAGTTCGAACCTCCTGGATTCATACCGTTATCATACATTTCATCGTTTCCTATTGCACCATTACCGACAAATGGTCCTCTCTGTTTTAGTCTTTCTTCTCGCTTCATTTCAACAACATTTAACAACAGTTCACGTTTTTCTTCAGGTACATCATCCATAGTTATTTGTCTGGCTTTTAACATCTCATAATAATCAATCAGCTCAAATTTTGAATGCGGTAAATCTTTGTAGGAGAATTTTCTTTTTTCTCCTTCTTTCCGTACAGCAGTTTCTTTTTCAGCCATTATATCACTGACCGTTATTGTACTTTTACGGAAGTCAGAGGGTTCTGCCATTCCTGGTAGACACTCGAGTATGTCGTCAAGATCATCGTCGTCCAAATCTTCTGGAGTGGATATAAACGACCATAAACTTGAGCGTGATTCTCCCGATACTGTCTTTTTAAGATTGTGCATAGCTTTCCTGTTCACTTGTGAATAATACTGCTCGTCGATGATATCCCATACCTCAGCTTTTTGTTTATTCTTGCTCATCGTTGGCTTGTTAACTGAACGCTTAGCTGATGGAAACTCCTCTTCTTCGATTGCATCGAGATAATTATCATCGTCGTTGGATTTAGACTTAAACACCGACACTGTTGTATCGTTACTAGTTATTGACTTTAACATAGAAGTAGGCTTAGATAGCCAACTACCGTCCTTTCTTTTTTTGTCCTCAGTTGTGTTTGTAAACGCTTCGAACGCCTGTCCATTCTTCTGATTCAAGCTTTCATCACTTTTCTTTCTGTTAAATGAAAATTTTCTTTCTTTTCTATTCCCTTTTGTGTTTGCTTTTGTCTCCTTTCTCAATTCCTGCAATTTTTCGTCTTTCATGGGATCTGGAGAAGTACATCGTCCTTGTTCATGCTGTTTTTCATACGACTTCGGCGATAAGCTACGACTCTGCGGTGGTTTGAGGATCGGTCTTGGGGTTGCCCTATCTGCCGACCTACTCATGTCTTTTCTGCTTTTGCGCTGATTTATATTACTAACAGTAGGAACTGGTACATTTGGACTCGGGCACCTTTCCGGGGAACGCATTCCTCTGTTTGGCGGAGACATTGGACGAAGCGGAGGTGACTGCTTTTTCGGACTCGAAAAAGTAGCAACTTCTTCATCTTCTTCATTGTCCGACATGTCAAACTCATGCTTCAAGTCCGATATTTTGATCTCTCTTAACGGCATGTCACTATAATCAGGCGAGGTTGGACGATTTTTATCCATTAGGTTTTCGAGAGAACCACCTCTCCTGGCAGTGTTAAAGTTCGGAGATAAACACCTTTCCTCGTCATATTCAGTCTCGTCCGGCTGAACACTCTCAAACATACGAGGCGTTTCTTCAACGTCGTAACAATACTGGGCTTCAAACTCGTCGTCTTCGTCCGATATCACGTTTGCTAAATTCAGTTTTAGAGGTACGTGTTCCGAATTATAGTTCACATAGCGATTCTGGAATTTCTGTTCACACATTTTACTGACTATTTCTAGAGCGATAAGAGCAAATGATCGGATGTCTGGAAGGAAGAAGTAGCGCTTGTCTTTGATAGAGTTGTCCAAGCTTTGCTGTAATGTTCCGTAGATCTGAGCATCTTCGAAGTCACCGACAGCTGCTCGTAGAACCATACTCTGCAAGAAAGTTTAGGTAGGATTGTTTTATTGTGCTAGATAAATACCACTTCTAAATTTGTTATGCTTAAATCAGCAATAATCATTTAGCTGAACCAACAAATGCTGTGTGAAATTTCTGGTTTCTTTTGTTAATTCAGTATTGTGACAATACATTGCATATATCATAATTAAACACGTCATACACATCTGTCATGTGATCACATTAGGTTTAAGTTAATTAAATATTAGTAAATAGAATATACATTTATATAGTATAATGTGTGTTTACCTTCAATATATAACCTTATAACATCTGATATAATGGATATGGTTATATACGTTTTATGTATTAAATGCCAAGTACTTTAAAAGTCAATAATACCATGTGCATTATAATGTTAGCTAAACCGAAACCGATACCAACGCAATGACTAATGGATAACGTCACGAATTCAGACAGAGCAGTGCTTTTTATTGCGTGTTTTATTGTTTGTGTGCATTTTTGCAGATCAGATGAATATGAATCAAAATAATAAGCAAACACTAGTAAGTAGCTTATAACCTGCGCATTATTAAATCATGTGGTGTGGTGTGTGTTTTTCTCATTATACTCGTATATATATATATATATTTGCCAATAAGCACGTGCCCATACATGTTACCATACACGTGCCAAATACAAATGTTATTCACATCACACGTTATATTTCACTCCATACTTACTTTGCGGTTCTTGAAACTTCTTGTCTAAAAATGCAGTTTAATATTGATATCTGGCATATCTTGAACATTTAAGTTTCAAAATATTAAATTTCTATTTACTGTTGCCGTCGGAAAAATGTATTGATCCGTGTAAGCAATTCCAACAATATCTTTATTGCTTATGACATTTTTTTAATTTACCTTATGTGTTGTAATAACGTTTTAGGTATCAATTTTGCTAAAGTTAACAACCTCTATTTATGCTAATATTTTCAATGTTAAAAACGAGAATGTCCGCTCAAATGCAATCACCGTTAAAAGTGTCAGCTTACTATGGTTACATTAAATGTAACAAATGTCGAAGGAAAAAAAGTAACTGTTTTTACAGTTTCAATGAAAACCGCGTATGGTTGATTGTTATCTTTACCGTTAGTATTGTCACTTTTAACGAGAAAGGTGTTTGTTAATTTGAACGTTGAAAGTGCAACCTTAAACGGAGGTTGTTATGTTACCTTTAACGTTGTTACATATTTCTTCAGGATACATGTATTTGTGAATGCTTTATTGTAGATTCTACATGTGAAAGTAGTTTAATTAAGCCGTTCGATATCGATAAAATGCCATGTAGTTTGATAAAAGTACTTCGAACGCACCGGCGCATTTACAGTATGCACGCTTTGCACCAAGCGATCCAGCGACGTCTGCAAAAGTACTTTATCATGCAGATATGCACTTTTCTGCCTAATAAAGGGGTGATCTAATACATTTTGCTTTATTAGGCACTGACCAATAGAGAAAATCAATGCGGAATCCCTCGGCGTTTATTGTACGTAACGTTATCTGACGTCATGCACGTAACGTTGCCTGACGTCATAAAACAAAAAACAACAACATGGCGGCGTCCTCGATAAGCGTAACATTCTGAGAAATAGGTAATAATAGTAATTCATACGGAAAATGTGGATAATCAACATGATAAATAGAATATTATGTCAGTGCCTTTTACTATCAAGTTTATTAGGCTCGGCACGAAAACGAAGAATTGCTCGGCAGAGCCTCGCCAGTTTTCGTTTTCTAAGCCTCGCCCAATAAACTTGATAGTAAAAGGCACTGACATAATATTCTCTATTTGATAAAAGCTCCTTTACGAACACTTCAGTATAACATTGGATTCCTCTTATAAGGCATGCGTGATATATAGGAGCACACACACCATTATAAATCTCACCTGCAATGATCCTTTTAAATAAATGCAAGATGTGGTGAGGTTATTATGAAGAATATTCTCGTGATGCAGGTAGAACAGACCCTCGGCAACGTCGTGAATTATCATGCGCTGACAAGGCTCCGGAAGCGGAAGTTCGGCCTGTTGCAGAAAATCGTGTAATGTTCCTCCATTGGTCAGCTCCAGGCATATTATTCTAAATTTTGGATTTAATGATATGTTAAAGCAATATTCAAACTACAACAGTATATATCGTACAACTATTCTAATGGTGTCGTACTAATTGAGTTTTGCTTCCGGTGTGGTGTCATTGCCCCCAAAAGAAGTGTTTGAAAATAAAACACGAAACACAGTATTAAATGGCAATTTGCGAGGGATGACATTGTTTTTGCAGTGGTTTTGGCATCAAAAAGAATTAGAACAAGTGTTTTCTAATGAAATTAGTAAAATACATTCATCTGAACCACTTTTCTTATGAAATAAATCCTTGCGCCAAAGGTAATACAGATGTCAACACAAACATATGGTTTTCAGACATGATTTTATTTGGGAAATCAGATAAAACGAATATCGATCCCAGACTAGCATCATGATGGCTAAGTATGTTTTTTTGACAGAAATTCATGTCATTGGCTTTAAAGTTAGTTTTCACCTGGTAACAGTTCTGATGAAATAAGAAATATACCCCCATTAGACAAAATAATACCTGTCCGACTCCCAATGTCTCTACTATGCAAATAATGCTACTTCCTACTATATACATGTTTGCCGCGCAATTGCTGTATTATGCTATTGTTTTTTAGCTGACTAAAAGAAACATATGTTCACACTACATATATACTTATCAATTTGAGAATACCATAAATTATAAAAAATAAATTTTGATATTTATGTTCAATATTAATGCCCAAAAATGCCAAAAATTATTATTTCGCTAACGGTGCCCAGTCCCTTGACTTAAGTTATTCCATTTGTATTTTGAATGCAGCAGACGTAGTGAATGTAGTTTACATTCGAATTTTTGGTATATTATGCATTTTTTAAAAGTGTGCGTAATAAGTACATTACATAATCAGTAATTTCAGCTGTATGTTTGTGCGTGTCTCGCATTTATTGTCCCGTTTTATGGGGATGACAGTAGGGTTATTGGGAGGTTTTGTGCACCATAGAACCTGGTTTATACCCCCAGCGGCCTTTTTTGCCACTGACCGTTCCAAGGCGGTAGCCCTATTGTCAACCACTGTGTGTTTGTGATGCCTTATTTTGCCTTTTATTCATTTTTATATATAGTTGTTCTTTGTTTCTGTGTGTGTTTGTGGTTGACTGTCGTCATTGAATGCTACTTTTCCTGTTCGATTTTTATATATATATTGTCTATCAATCGCCAAAATACAGCTACATTTCTACGTTACTACTACGTAAAAGTTATATACTCCTCTCACGCAAAAGTTTAACTTATCATAATCGTGTAAACAGTGTTGGTGTTTGACACGAAGTACGCTCTTCATTTTATAAGAAGGTCAGTGTAATGTTACGCTTTTTAGAGATTTGAATTTATTAAAATAATTATATCAACCATTTTCATAAATAATTCACTTCAACATATCAATGTTAAGAAAACTGAACAGGCTTTGAATTGTGGATAAAGGTTTTAAATACAACGGCTTATCTTTTTTGTCAAACAAAAGTAGACAAACATAAGTATAGCAGTTACCTTGAGTCACTCGTGATTATCTCCCCTGATATCAGTGTCATAGTCTCATAGTATGGGTTTGAACTGTTCGTCCATAAACACTGCAGCAAGCTTGGGTGCTGAGCTCTCCTAAGCATTCCAAGCATAACTATTTCCTGGGCCCATGATTTTAAATGGTTTACCCCGTAAACCTTCATATAACCTCGCTTGTTAGCATTTTTGCCGATGTTCCATGTTGCTTTCATGCGTAACTTTCCCGGAGCCTGCAATGGAAAATATATACTTGTGAGAACAGTATCGTCCTTTGTGACTGAGAGCAACTTCTACAGTTGTTCCCTTATTGTGTGTTTCTTTGGTAGAATACATATATTTGTGACTGAGAGCAACTTCTACAGTGTTTGCTTATTGTGTGTGTCTTTGGTAGAATACATATATTTGTGACTGAGAACAACTTCTACAGTTGTTCGCTTATTGTGTGTCTCTTAGGTAGAATACATATATTTGTGACTGAGAACAACTTCTACAGTTGTTCGCTTATTGTGTGTCTCTTAGGTAGAATACATATATTTGTGACTGAGAACAACTTCTACAGTTGTTCGCTTATTGTGTGTCTCTTAGGTAGAATACATATATTTGTGACTGAGAACAACTTCTACAGTTGTTCGCTTATTGTGTGTCTCTTAGGTAGAATACATATATTTTTGACTGAGAACAACTTCTACAGTTGTTCTCTTATTGTGTGTCTCTTAGGTAGAATACATATATTTGTGACTGAGAACAATTTCTACAGTTGTTCTCTTATTGTGTGTCTCTTAGGTAGAATACATATATTTGTGACTGAGAACAATTTCTACAGTTGTTCTCTTATTGTGTGTCTCTTAGGTAGAATACATATATTTGTGACTGAGAACAATTTCTACAGTTGTTCTCTTATTGTGTGTCTCTTAGGTAGAATACATATATGTGTGACTGACAGAAAAGTATACTGTTGTTCCCTTAGTGTGTGTCTCTTTGTTAGAATACATATATTTGTGACTGATAACAACTTCTGCAGTTGTTCTCTTACTATGCGTCTCTTTGGTAGAATACAATATATCTGTGACTGACAGCAACTTATACTGTTGTTCCCTAGTGTGTGTCTCTTTAGTAGAATACATATATATATTTGTTACTGAAAGCAGCTTCCACATCTGTTTCCCTGGGTTAAGAATACAAATAAACATGACAGAGAAAAATGTCGTCAATGTGACAACGCTCACAGCTTATTCGAAGATATAAAAATACAATACCGAAGCTTGTCAACATAATTAGTATAATAATTTAACAGCCACGCGAACCCGTAAAAAAATAAGAAGAATATGCAAGAAAACGTTTCCCGGATACTAGGACAGAAAGCAATATTTATCAAGTTCCAATTCGTCTTTCAGTTATATTATAAGGAGACCAATGTGCGATGTATTTTGGATAGAGTTATCTCCAAGGATTGAATATATGCACGTATTCGAGGTGTTGACTGATTGATTTGTTCGTAAATGTATGTCAAACACAAGAACACCATATTTGACAAATAACTAATAAAACATTTCTAAAATATCGCAGAAAACAACTCTGATATAGATCTACTTTTGAAATATAAAATTAGCTTAAGGACCCTTCTGCGACAAGGACCATCATAATGTGACTTATATGGTGACGTGATTTACAAACTTGGTAAGTTTATTGGCATGTTCACTTTCATATATTCTTTATTTAAATTGTTAGAAAGTTTATCAAACGAGTTTATGGCACTATCATTTTCTCAACACACTGCATATCTAGTGGTAGACCCATTTACAGTTCTCTACAATACTTTCCTCTGTGATTGTGCGATGACCAGACAGAGTGTGTACCTTATGATGACATTAACCTAAATTCTGAAATGTAGCAACGTTTGATGTTTGTCTTCAACCTTGTCTTGTCATGCCCTTAATGGTTTATTCTCTTGTTGCTCTGGCTTCTGTCAAGTAGTTGAGTATTTGTTTTGTGACTTGCTATGCTTTTTATTATATTCATATATACATGATCATCTTGTGTTATACTTATATTGCCTAGTAATGCTATCTAGTTTGTCAGGGGATATTGCCTGACGGGGATTTCTCTATTGACACTGTCCCCCCGTTTTATTGGGCTGACAATAGGGTAAGAGTCAAGTTTGATGCACCCTCGAACCTGGTTTAAACTCCCAGGGGTCTTTTTGCTACTGACCATTTATTTTATGGCGGTTCTTTTATTGTCAACCCGTTTATGTTTGTGGTGTCTCATACTTTGCATTTCCCCCTTGTAATTGTTGTTTATTTTATAAGTGTGGTTTTTGGCTGACTTTGTTCTGTGAACGCTTCATTATTTGTTCGACTTTTATACCACTGTGTTTAGTCTTTAAGAATAATCGAAGTATCATAATGAAGTTTGGTTTAAGCTAGATTTAACATATGGTACAAAGTTACAGAAGTTCAACTTTTGGTAGAAATGACTGTCAAAATATTATCATGGTATTAAAGTTATACCAACTGGCATAATGTTTATATATTCACTGGATGGCACATACAGTTTTGCAACTTATTTCCCATTAGGGCCGAGATAACCTAAAATGTCAAAGGTCCAGTTCCAAACACATTACAAATTACAAACTCAAACACGATCCCTGTCAGAACGATAATACAATTATAACATACATTGTAAGTATATTAGGAATATACTTGAACAAATGTATGAACACATTGCTCAGGGCTTGAAACAAAAGTTTAAAGACAATGTCAGAGATTCTGACGGAGATACATATACTTGTGAGCAGGAGTATACATGACTTGGTCAAGTATTAACTTTCATACCCCATCCAACCCCTTCTCCAAGAAACAAAAACGGGGTTGCATGGGGTATGAAATAAAACCTTAATTTCGGCTTAAAAAGTTTGGAAATTTAATATGTAATTTTATACAGGTTATCACATTTTTACATTAAAAAATGTGTTTAAACATGTTTTATTGTATAAATATCGGTTATAAAATCCTGCTAATATAAGATTTATTTTTATGGAATGGATTTTAATGGAATTAAGGCGGGACCAAATAATGGATGCGTAGGATTACATAAATCCACATCATGTACCAAAAACGTCAAACTCTACTAGGGGTACCACCTTGGAGCGATCAGTAGCACAAAGGCCAATGGAGTTTAAACCAGGTTCTAGGGTGCACCAAACCCCACTCTTACCTGTCATTACAAGTAACCCTTAACCCGCTAAGCACGACTATAATAGCCGCTGCGTCTATCGAAAACCCAGAGTAACTCGCAGGCTGATCAGGGTTTTACAATGTCCTACTGCTGAACAGTCATTTTCCCCAAAATAAATTATCACATGCATGGTATCATCTTTATTCAAAAACAATCTATATATTATATATATGTAGCGGGTTAAAGGCAGTTTACAGTGTACATAACTGTTAGACACTCGTATTCTATTCAAACTTCCTAAGTATTTTACTTTCATACGTACGACTTGGCATTGGTTTACATTCTTATCTTTTACTTTCGTGTTTCAATGCGTATTTATGTATAAGATATATCAATCCATGAGTAGGCAGGTTTGCACGGTGCGATATTGTAAATCTTCTACAAACAAAATATCGTATTCCGAAATCATGTCACATAGAAGGCCTTTTGAAACGTCAAATAGTGATTTATTGATGCAAGACCAATAACGATATTACCGACTTCTGTTTGAGCTGATAAGATAAAACATATCTGGATGTTTGATTTAATAGATAGACCTGTATTTGGGTAAATATTTGATGGGGTTGAGAAGGAAAATGAGTTCTATGCTCAACTAAAATTTGTATTCGCGCTCTTGAACTTTCTATCAACTCTAATGTTTCTTTCTTCAGCAAGTGTACACTATTAATAGTTATACTAATTAATATATATGGCGCAATTGTTAATGTAAAGACCAAATTATATATACGTACTTAATACTTATGGTACGCATTGCTATCTGCCTTAATTATTCGGTGCGGTTTGCTTGAAATTCGTATTGTTTATCAAAACTCTATCCAGGTGTTCAGGTCATATACTAATGTATATGTGCCGAATAAAAGTACAGGTTCAATCGCGATATCTTAAATACCATTGACTGAATATGCGAAAATAAATTATGAGTTGGTAACTCTTAATTGGCCTGGATGGTCAAAGCCGTTTATATTTTGTCTAAAGACATGATAGAGTTTGGATTCTCAAACTATTTATAGTTATATATATACCTCCTGGTCAGTAGGTTTAAAAACGATGTACATATGTTGTAAAATATGGCTGTTGTTGGAAGGATAGCTACTTATTGGATAGAACCAGTAGTTCAGCCTGATGTCCATTTAAGTAATCATTGTAACTGAATATGGATTCACGCACAATATATAGGTCTTCTGTGAACAGAATAAATACTATGATTTCAATTTCATTTTTGAGTACATATTTATTTAACAACATAGTTAAGTACATAAGTATTCCCATTGTTCTCTTTGGAGATGTTCCAACTTATATATTCTAAAGTTTGAAAACTCAAAAGGAGAGATCGTTGTTCCTTTTACCTAAATGCGTCGTTCTGCAAATTTAATACAAAACATTTAAAACAATATTGTCACATCTTTAATATTTTACAAAATGTATAAACGATTGAGTTTCTTTTGAAGTTTCAGTAAGTGTCCACTGTTTATTTCAAGTGGCAATATAGTTGATTAATCTTCAGAAAAAGAATGAATAATGAAAATTTATGTTCCCCATATACAGCTGGAATATGTACGTTGAACTTCTCTTATGTTTATTACCTCTTTACGGAGGATTTCAATTTAATTCAATTTAAGGATAGAGTCAGACCAATACAAGAGTATATAAGCCACAATCATTTGTTTTCTTTGGATTACTTAATTTCCATAACTTTTGAACAAGAAACTGAAAGCGCATAACAAACTGAAGTGAAATTATATAAATGTTTGCCCATATACATGGATAGCAGGTTCTATGCAAGTTATTACCTTATCGATTTCAAGCCCATTCGCGCAATCGGTTTTATAATCTTTCTTCGCGTTCCCGTTTAAACGCGTAGACTGGGGTTTTGTTCATAATTTAAATTAAAATCTCCTCTCTGTTTTAATCATTATAATTATCATCTGACACGTAAGACTTGCACTGGGTTGATCGATTTTTTCATCTGGTATATTGGCTTACTTCATATTAATTTTATAACTTGTTATGATCAAGGTTTCGTTCAATTTGATTTGCGCGATATAATTTCAAATTGGTGCACTCGTGGTTTTAAATAAGATACGTTCAATGTCAGATCGATTTTAATTTGTGTAACAGAATTGTAACAGAACGTGTCATAATACTTTAATAGTTCGGTGTTTAAACAGTTGGATTTCGAAATTACATGAGATATCACTGGGGTGGTCAATTAAATTGTAAAAAATAATAATTATAAAGTGTCGACGTAAACACAATAATTAATGATTTATGTGGACGTTTTAAATTGATATTGCTAGAAATTCGAACACCATGCAGCGAACCATGCAATGCATACTGCTTTCTTTCTCTCATTACTACTGTATGCTTAAAGGCCAGGGTTGAGTATAAAAAAAAATGGCCTCAGAAATTTTATGCATTATGCTGCTCAGAGAGGTTTAATCACATATTTCTAAATAATAAAGCATTTTTAAACCACACAATTTGGCAGGTAAATACACTAAACATTACTCTATACAGACATATCAAAATAATTATATAATGTATAATTTTCTATACTTTTTACAACAAAACTTCCTAACTGTCAAATTTTGAATGTTGGTGCATCTATTAATGTAAAAATAAGAACAGTGATTGTCAGAATCTTAAAGCAGACGAAATACTAACTGGCTACAGTGTATTCGTAATCAGCTGATAATTGTGGTAGTGCCTACCGCACGCTGGGGGCGATAACATCTACTTGCTGAGGTTGGAGAATCGATGATATGCAAGTAAAGTTGGTATAAAAGCCGAACAGGAAATGTAGCATTCACAGAACTCACTCAACCAAAAAACACGCCTACACAAACAACAAAAATCACAAGAAAAACTAGAAGCAAGTAATGCGAAACCAAAAACAAAAGGGTTGAAAATAGGCGAAGCGCCTTGGAACGGTCAGTGGCAAAAAAGGCCGCTGAGGGTTTAAACCAGGTTATATGGTGCACCAAACCTTACGCTTACCCTATTGTCATTCCAATAAAATTGGACAGTGTTGATAAAGGAATTCCGTCAGGCCATATCCTTTAACAAACTAGGGAGTTTTAACAGGCAATATAAGTAACCACAAAGATGATCATGTATATATTAATCGTGCAAAAACTTAAATCTGTGTACCTTTTGTGTATTTTCCAACCGAGTGTACCACTTCATTAGTATAAATAAACACTTACCGTGAAAGGAAAATTAGACGCAATATCGTACATAATAGGTGTGTTTCAATAAATATCATCATTAAGTCGAGATATTGGATAAATCAAGTACTAAATCAATGATCAATCCGTTAACAAGATTGTTGACTCTTTATCCAAACATAGGCATTACTTTCTTTTTGGGATTTCGAAACAGTTTATTGATTACGATTAGGAAAGGAAAGCACGACCACAGGTAGAGTATGTGTGTATAAGGAAATTTTCCTTAAAAAACAACAACAACAAAACGAAATTTAATAATAATAATAATAATAACAATACAAAAAAAAAATATCAAGAATAAAGAAAATTTAGTTACAACTGGTTCGTGTACAACCGAAATGATTAAATACACCACTTTAATATTCTGTTGTTACTATTTTTAATAGTAGTGTCATCTTTAACATAAATATATCGTTGCATAAGGACGATAATACAAAGTACAGATTAGTTTTTTTTCTTTGTGCCGCTTGTATGTCTATTATGTGTGCCGCTTGTTTGAGTCCAAGTTTGTTTTAACCTTTAAATGCACAATTCAAATTACGTATTAGGGGAACATGAAACTATCTCCAATCTATCAAATTGTGAATGACTTTGCACACAATGTTTTGTATTTTAAACATGTCATTTTTGAGACTCTAATAATGATTTATTAATATATCTTACTTTGAAAAAAGGAACTTTTTAAACTAAACAGTTGCAATTAAAATGTATCGTGTGGCAACTGTTTGATCTATTTAAAAACAAAATGGCTGTTTTGTGTTGTGTCTACCTTAATAAAGATAACCGATACATTTTTTAAAATCAACTAATCAAATAATAATTTTTAGATAATTATCTCTCGTCAACTTAACGGGATTTAAAGGCTCCATGTCCACCGTCATATGCATACATTCTTCAGTATGGCTCACATGTTCGTACTATTGACATTTTAAATATTGAGTTCTGCTCGACCCGATGTTGGAGGGCATGAACAGTAGCTAGCGTTTTTCACTACCATTCATAAACAGTCCCAATTACTGTTTAGATTTAATTGTATAGAGTTTTGTTAGTACTAAACTGACAAATTCCAAAATGAATATGCCACGTTTGATACCAAAGTTTTTTATCATTCCATTGCCAATATCATGCTGTCATTTGTTTTTCAATAGGTCAAATCATTAAGGACTGTCGCTTGATAAAAAGGTTAGTGTGTAAAGTAAAATGTTCAACGTGTCCAGTTTCTTTTGCAACTGAGTATATTTATCGTGTTCGGTGATTTTCAAATTTCTCCTTTCATACTCTTTTTACATGGGAAATGCCTTTTAAAATCATTGTATACACACACGCGCGCGCACACACACACTTGCAAACATACAGAAAAATAGAAGAATCTATTTTATGGAGTCGATATTGAAAATAAATATAAAGTCGAACAGGAAATGCAACTGTCACAGAACATAGTAAACCCGAAAACACGCAAAAAGACAAACATGAATGGCAATGGTAATAAGGAATAAAGGAATATGACGACACAAATACAAAAAGGGTTGACAATTGGGCTCCCGCCTTAGAACGGACAGTGGCAAAAGAGGCCGCTGGGGTGGGGAGGGTTTAACCAGGTTTTAGGGTGCACCAAACCTCACACTTACCCTACTGTAATCCCAATAAAACGTGACAGTTTAAATAAAGAAATCCCCGCCATGAACTTTTCTCTAACCAACAAGGCAGCATTAATAGGCAATATAAGTAAAACACAAAGACGCTCGCGTATATATAAATACAAAAAAAAAACAGCCTAGAAAGCCACAAAGCCTCAATGACTTGGCAGAAGCCAGAACAACAAGAGAATAAACCACTGAGGGCACGACAAGACAATACTGCATACAAACATCAAACGTCACCGTCCTTTATTAAAAGGTATTATAAGGTGCAACACCTCTCGTTCCCACTAAAGCACCGGCTTAATCGAATGTCTACTTTAAGCCTCACAGATTGGGTTTGAAGACCACAGATGACCCATGTGTAATGCCACTACTGATTCATTACTGAACTGTGAAAACATGGGCCTGTAGAAAACACAGCACCTACACGCAATGGCACCTTCCGCACTGTACCACACACTAATGGCAAATTAAATGGTCAATGAAACAGACACTACACAACACAAAGAGTGCTGAAGAGACAGGTTTACCGACTTTGGGCAAAATGGCCTACTTGTTAGCTTAAATCGATTATTATATGTGCACACAACCTCGCTATTATCCTGTCTTCAGCGCCGAAATTGAAAAGACAGTGCAAATAAAATACCTCCCATCAAAAAGAAATAAAGTTCACATCCCGAGAAATAAGTAATAGAAACACTAACATGCTGATGTAAAGTTATATAAAACAAGTAATTTGAAAAACCTCAGGTGTACTGAACAGTTGCAGCTAAGAAAGAACCGATCTAGGGAATGAACACAAATCTGAGGGACGAAATTGCATGAACGTACATCCCCTTTCAGGGTTTCAGAATACGCAATTAAAGATTCCCACGAGGTTGTCCAGTGCTCGCATGAGGGGAAAATGAAGCGTAGTATCTGACTGGAGACGGGTCGATCAACAAACATGAGGTGCGTTGCAATACTAAAGGGTCGTATAAGTTTCTGACAAATGTTCTGATTAAATGTGTGAAGTGGTCAAAAATCTCGTCAAACCCCTGTAATAACCGACGCTTGTATATCACATCTCTATTACATAAAGGCTGTTATATTTCTAGTCGCAGACATCTTTTTTAGGTTGGTGTTGTACTTCTCGGGTCAATTTTAGTTGCGGCGATAGAACTTTGAGAAAGACCTGCGTAGTTTGTGATAACGAAACTTTGTTGAAGAAATTTAGTTGAAATAATTTGCAATGGAGTACTGGTTATATTAAAGAAATAGCTCGTCTTTTCCACACTATACAAATATAGTCTGAAGAGAATCTGATTCGGTTTATACAGAAGCTATTTACTAGAAAAGGAACTACTTTCTTTGCAGTTTATACAGAAGCTATTTACTAGAAAAGGAACTACTTTCTTTGTTGTAATTATAGTATAGTTTAATAATAATCCGTTCAATGTCTTACTTGTCGGTTTCTTAGTCTTTCTTTTTGTATATTAATATCATTTTTTATCATCGGATGACGCCATGCAACACTAGAAAGTAACGTTGTATGCATTATTAACACGTAATGCAATTACAGGGTAATTATATATATATAAAAAAAATCACTTCTTTGCATGTCATGTTTTCTTTTATGAACGAACACACGTCATGTTTTACTCATTAATTAAGCATTTATGAAATACATACTATTGATTATAACATTACTATTTGACAGAATCAAAAATGGACAGCAGAAGATAATATGTGAACTGACAACAAACAAAACAAAACACATTAGAAATGATGTATCGTCTGTTCTAGATGGAAAAATTTGATTTGTTTTTACGTGAAATAAATGATACATAGAGTGGTAATTTTTTTCCATCTAGAACAGACTATACATCATTTCTGATGTGTTTTGTTTTGTTTATTGTCATTCCACATAGTATCTTCTGCTGTCCATTTTTGATGTAAATGGGTCAATCAATAAATATGCAAACCGCTTTTGATAAACTGTTTAACAAGTGCAATATAGATTGCATGACAGATATCATGACCATAATCAAGCTTATGAAGTTTGTAAATCACGTCGCTGTAGAAGTGAGGATGAGTGAGACAGAACCTGGTTTAAACCCACAGCGGTCCTTTTGCTACTGACCTTTCCAGGACGTATTTATTTTGCCAAACCTTTTATGTTTGGCATGTCACATAACTTGCCTCTTATTTATCCTTAAAATTGTTATTTGTATCAATATGTGTTATTTGTATCAATATGTGTGGTTGGCTGTCATCCTTGAATGATACATATTCTATTCGACTCATATATCTATTCCTTTTTTGTGATAGTCCTTGTCGCAAAGATTTTTCGAAGTTTATGGTAACGGTAGCCCTGATGGAGTAGAAATTTATGGTAACGGTAGCCCTGATGGAGTACGGTAGCCCTGATGGAGGAGCTTTTCACTGATACAAAAGTTACGGATATTAAAGTCCTCAATAAAACAATACATCAATGGAACAGTGTTCTTAATTTTTATGTTCATGTTATGCTCTCGTCAATGGATTTTAAACCCAATTGCCAATGTGTTTACAACAAAGACGATTGATGTGATAAACATGAAACTTTGTACCTTGTATTAAAAAGTCCAACTTGTGAATAAAAAGCACACCTGTGTACTAAAAATGCCAACTTCTCTCAAAAAATGCCAAGCTCAAAAACGTGCGCACCGAAATTACCTACTTGACTTCCTTAAGTGCAAACGTTTGTACCAAAAATGCAAACTTGTGTAAACAAAAAAGTCAAATCGTCTGCCTAAAGGTCAAAGTATTATACCGAAATACCCAAAATACCTTACTTATTCATCAACATGTCTAAAGAAAATGCTTAAGTGAGTACTCGAAATAAAAACATGGTTAAGAAAAATGGGTGTTATTATTAAGATGGCACTTCCTTGCTCAATGAGTATGTTATATGGTTGTTTACTTGACGTTTATCCATTCTCCACAGCTACATCTATGGGCATATTCAATTTATGAAGAGGAGTCAAAGTCTGACATGCCTTTAAACCTTTATCTATGTTAGAGCATTTCTTAATGTTTCAAAATCAATGTATCCACTTTAGAGTATATCCATATGTCAACTTTGTGTGGGTTTCTATTTGTAACATCTAATCGATTTACCTATAAATATGAAGAAGTAAATAAATACAAAGACATTCAAGCATTTCAACACTGATTACATTTTTTTACGATACAGATGGCTCAATAAAAAATGTTTCAAATTGTTGATTTATCGTTTGAAAAAACAAGTTATTAAATAGAAGATATGTCAGCGTGCTTATTCAATATTTATTTTGAACAAATTGGCAAACAGAATATGATGTGACGGCTTGCCGAGTATGATCATATCAATTTTGCTACCGTGTTTAATAGATTCAATAATAAATTAGTACAAATTACTGCAAGACTACTGTCTGAGAGCAACCCGTAATCAATGTAATGTAACGTCGTTGACGTTAAGATGCGGTTTAGTGAAAATATAATTTGTGTTATTTCACTCCAGACCTTAAGTTATGTGAAAAATAGAATCAATTATGAAGTTATCAAAACAAATGTTGATCAATAGTTTTGTTTCTTCAGCCAATGGCAAATATATTATTATTATTATTATTATTATTATTATTATTATATATCTAACACTGATAATGATTGAGCTTATGTTGTATTAGGCAATACGATATCTCGAAACAACTCGAAGTCTGGGTTCAATCCTCCGTGATGCCACTGAGTTTCGTCGGTGTGTTCTTGGGCAAGATACTTTCCCTTTGCCTCGTCCGTCGGATGGGGACGTAAACCGGGTGGTCCCGTGTATCGGTCTATCCTCCGAGCACGTTAAAGAACCATAGGAATCTATTCGATAATAAGAGAAGGGCACGGTTCCCGGATTCCTATGTATCCTTCCCCTCTCTCTGGGGCAGCTCTAAATAACCTATACTGTGTTGATGAGCCGTTAAACAACATTCAATCAATCAATCAATCGAAACAACTCTACACATAAGCTACACTCACCTCTATTTTTATCAGTTCTAGCTTTTTCAGCTTCCTGTGAGGCTCCTTTACAACATCGTTACTACGGCAACAACACGAGGTCCACATGACGTTACTTACGTTAGATACTACACCGTGAACGACGGCCGCCACGGCCAATGACGTCATTACAATCCATGTATTGTTTTCTTTAAGAACGTTTGCGTCAGAATAAATTGAAATTGTCGTTATTAAAACAACGCAAATATGAACAAAATGTTCAACTATAGATATCTGTACCAAATGTTTCCCCTGTGAAATGAGCTGCGATTGCCACACATTGTTTTGAGCTGAATTGACACGATTGTTGAACTTCCAGAGTTTCAGAAAAAGTATGACGTCACATACTAGAGTTGCAATAAGAAGAATCCACCAGATTATTATAATAAGCGTCCCATAAGCCGCACCGTCTTTATCGTGATCACGTATTTGAAAACATGTGATGTCCAGCTCAACGGAAGTGTAAAACAAATCTTTAGCGATGTAAGGAAGAAATGACAACACGGCACCAAGAGCTACTTCCGGTGTAATGATAATGACAACAACATTTCTATGGAAACTTGAAAGAGATGTTGTTTTTCCTGGATTTTGTATAGACAGCAATATTATACCAGTTGTAAGATATGCCAACAGGCTCTGGATTATTCCAAACAACAAGAAAAATCCAGTTGCGTCACATAACGAGTACGTGTCAACTTTTAAATTAATACAAAACAACACTAATCCAATGGACAACCACAAATGCGCGACGTCTTGATATAATAACGAATATCTCCAGAGTTTCGGATTTGTAAATTCCTTACACAGTTTCACAAGCACCGACACCGAATTGCATATGATAGCGATGACTGTTATTGCGAACAATGATATGCCTATAGCGTCAGCACTATCGGCCATGGTATTCCATGCCTACAGCCCACCTGTTGGTCTAATCTATTTATTTCCTCTAATTTCCATATAATTTACATCCATTGTATCACATGTAATTCCAAAAAGGTAAATATTTTGCGGATCACAGAGAGTTCAGTTCAACATTTTGTCCTCGTCTGTATAACGTCTGCTTCCAAATATAGGGACTGGTGTCAGTTTTCACTCCATTGGCGCTCTATCTTGATGAATACACCTGTAATCAGAAACGATACTCCATTGGGAACCAGTCAAGCATTTAAATGATCAATGTCAAAAAAGTTATAATACGCCGTGTGTATCCCTTCTTATATCAAAATAAAGAACAAACAACGTCGAGTTAATAGTCGTATACCATCCAAGGCAATCGATATCTATTGATTTGATTTTATAATTGGCAAAGACGACTTTGTAATGAGGCAATCAAAATTCAGAATGACATAGAATATCTGGTATATCTTGTTTTCGGTTTCTAAATAAACGCACCTTTGCGGGTGTACATTTTGGTAATTAATTTATTGCATGATGTCAAATTATATAACAACGAATTCTTTTTTTTTCAAACATGAATGTATGCCCATCCTGACAAGTAACGGGTGCCAAATTAATGATCTTCATACAAATGGTATATTCGTTGGTAATAGTAAGCCTTATATTTAATGTTTTACTAGCTACTTTATACAACACCCTGAAGTTTCGTGTTTTTTTCTTATTTCTATAATTTATCATACCTCTTGTGACAAAATAAAACACTTTGCTTTCAACAGACAGGTTTACTATTACCCCAAAACGTGTTGTGATGGCCTCCTTCGAAATGTTGCCGTGCTTAACAAATGTTTGGTAAAAAAAAGATAACTATTCATTGCAGAACAATTTAAACGTAATATCTACTACAACATTCAAAGGATTCCAACTTGACTATTCGTGCTTATCAAAGTTACTATTTTTGTCCCAGAAGGACTCCTTGAAGCAATTCTATTTCAAATGGATTAGAGCCTGAAAGGATAATCTAATTTAATTTTTAATCTAATCTCACTTAGCTGTGATATGGCATATTTATGCCGTCAAACACTTGATTTATTGGGTAACAATAACAAAAATCGAAGCGTATAGCTTAGTAATAAAAATATTTAACGGGTCTATAATCACTTTATCTTGCTACAGTTTAATCTAATGTGTACGAAAGTCCCCCAGATGTAGTAATTTTATCAAAGATATTCGAAATGTTTCGATTATAAATACGAAACCAATAATCAAAAAAGAATCAAATCGACATGTTCTCATTTTCACACAGAAAAAAGTACCACCTTTTATAATAAGTTTACTTGCGTCTCATTTGCGATTCATTGTTTACATATAATTACATATATACATATTAACATACACATATTTATAAAATGCAAAACATCCATTCTTTACAGAATTGTAAGAGACGATGGTTTAGATGTATTCGCAGATCTATAACACATTTACAGTGACCTTAACATGTCTGCAGTGTTCTTACATATGTTTTATTTCAAATATTTACATTCGTTTACAAACTAGAAACATAAAGAAATAGACTAAGAATGAAATAACAGCTTATATAGTTTCAATCTGTGAAATTGTGTATTTAGAACTTCTGGTAATAACCTTAGTTTTTATATATAATAAGTAAAATCAGCATTGTTTAATCACACCAATTTCAAAGTAAGCAATACTTAATTCTAAAAGGTTCAAGAATAGGAAAATAAAATGCAATTTCTTTTATCATATAAAAAAGTAAACAGCTTTATGAGTTCAGTTGGGATAAACAAATATTTTAAATAATATTAACCTAACCTTCTTACGCTTTGAAGTTGCATAAAACGTATTCAAGGTGAATTGATCTTTTATGAAAATACACTGTGGGTTTTAATTGCTTATTGCTAGGTAGCAGTGCGGTTGGCGTATTCAGACAAACGAGATACGATTAGAGGCCAGCAGTTATCTAGGGCTATACAGTATTGGCAAACTTCGATCATATTACAGAAAACTATTCAGTGACAAAAGCGTCTAAGGAGACAACTTGAAAGAGCTATATTTACTATAAAAGCTATATTTACTATAAAATGGTATACCGAAGGAAAAGAAAAATGTGCGTTTATGAGTTTGACAGTTTTACATTTTAAATCCCCGATAAAATAAAGATAACTCTGAGCGTCTCCGTGGCCGATGAGTTAACGACGTTGCGTTGTAAACCTTCTCGCCTCTCACCGCTGCGGGTTCGAATCCCACTGGGAGCTCGACTTGTAAGTGAGGAAGTGTCGATTCTTACGGATGACGGGAGGTGTATAGTACTGGTTTTACCCAGGAAAAGTGGGTGGTCTGCCTCCACCACAAAAAATCGACCGTCATATATAAACTTACATGTGTTGAAAATGACATTAAACACCGTACAATCGAACAGTGTCGCATGTCGTTCTTGTTTAAAGGGACACCCGGCAATTCCGATTTTGTAAAAACAGTGCTGGCGGCGTCCCGTTAGTATTTTTATACATAACTTGCGTTTGTTCAATCGTTAATATTAATTATTATACGAATAGTATAAAACAAATTATTTTTGATATTACTAGGCCTAACTGTTGATTGTTTTGCACCAATCATATATTCAAGCTTATGGTAGAATAACAAAAACAAAAAAACTCAAACATTGATTTAATGATATGCAATTAAATCTTAAGTCAATATGATACTTGATTAAAGACGCTAATTTCAACGCTTGATAAAACTTCAACATTGCCGATTGTCCCTATAACGGCCGCAGTTGTTTTATCTATGTTGCCGGAAGTTGAAAATAATGTCAACTAGTATTTATTTAACTCCTTATTTCAGTCGGTAGTATGTAATTCAATGGCAAATAGGATAACCTAGCGTTTAAAAAAATCTGAATTTATAGGCCAATAACACAAAACGTTTCAAATTGCATTTTATCTGCCAATATCGATCACTGTTCAAATATAACCTTGAGTATACGCGCACAGTAAAACTCGTGCGTGTTTGTAGTGTGTATTTTAATTATTTATTTAGTTCGTCTCATTTCTAATAAACATGTTATAAACCCATGAGAATATAAGTGTACTTATTTAAATATGTAAATATCGTTCTATATAGAAGTTTATGATACATGATAAAATATTACTGATTTTATCAAGCGTTTTAACATATAAAATGAAAATTGTAATACAATATATTTTATAAATAACATTACAAATCCAAAACCTCGACAACTTAACTTCATGTGTATCAGAAATCGCTAGTTACAAGCGAGTTATTACCGACAACTATATTGTTTGTTTGTTTGTTTGTTTGTTTGTATGTTGTTTTATGTCATTTTCAACACATGTAAGGTTATATATGACGGTCGATTTTTTGTGGTGGAGGCAGACCACCCACTTTTCCTGGGTAGAACCAGTACTGTACACCTCCCGCCATCCGTAAGAATCGACACTTCCTCACTTACAAGTCGAGCTCCCAGTGGGATTCGAACCCGCAGCGGTGAGAGGCGAAGGTTTACAACGCAACGTCGTTAACCATTCGGCCAGGGAGACGCTTACAAATATTGAAACGGATGTATAAACTATATGCCCATGGGCAACATGTCGAGCCCGCCGGTTTACACATATACAGTGCGAGGAGAACATGGTTAAATGTTTGACATTGCTGAAAGCAGCAGTGGAAGCTTAGAACATGGAAACTTAAATTAAAATGTGTGCAGTGGTTAAGTTCGACTTTTTTTATTTGAAAATGACTAAGTATAAAATAGTGTATTAATATCTGAAATAATTTGTGCCAAGTAATTTGAAAATTCATCTTTGCATGACAAAGTTATAGCCCGGACAAGATCGGACTGCATGACCTCTAAGAGTAACCCTGACCTTTGAGCTGGAGGCCCGGATGTTGCGCACGACATATCGTCCTGCTATGGTGATCATTTCTGCCAAGTAATTTCGAAATCCCTCGATCCATGACAAGGTTACAGCCCGGACAAGATCGGACTGCATGAATGCATGACCTCTACGTGTTACCTTGACCTTTGAGCTGGAGGCCCGGATGTTGTGCGTGACACATCATCCTCTTTTGGTGATCATTTGTGCAAAGTAATTTCAAAATTCCTTTATGTATAACAGGGTTAGTCCGGACAAGATCGGACTACATGAACTGCATGACCTATAAGTGTGACATTGACCTTTGAGCTGTAGGCCCGGGTGTTATACGCGACACATTCCTCTTATGGTGATCATTTGTGCCAAGTTATTTCAAAATCCCGCAATGCATGACACAGTTACAGCCTGGACTAGATCTGACTGCATGAACTGCATGACCTTTACGTGTGACCTTGACCTTTGAGCTAGAGGCCTGGCAATCTCTACCCAGAGTACACTCGTTCCTCTACCCAGAGTACACTCGTTCCTCATTTGACTCTGTCAACGTCAAAGGAAGTAGGGCGAACGGTTAGGTCACGTGATTATTCATAAAAGTTATGACGATGTTTATAATAAATCCTTTTGCGTGATCTGCAAAGATAAAATATAGACCTATATTAAACAATTTCAATTTATTTTTTTATGAGTTTTTTTTTTTTCAGTAATTTTCTGCTATCGAGCTTCGGTTTGAAATGTTTACATATGCGTATCGATTGAGGAGAACTAAGTACGTATTAGTTTTGTAGTAAAATAGTCCCGATTAAAACTAAATTGTTTTCGTGCATTATTTCAAATCTTGCAACATCTAATCTGCAGATATTCTGAAAATTATATTTACACAAGAAATAAATAAGTTTTAGGCAAACATATTCCAATTTAACAGGTTTAACCAAAATCTTGTAATTTAGTAGTTAGCAGAGATATATGTGAGTGCAAGGAACGATAACTCTGCGTGGAGATTGGAGGCCTGGGTGTTGTGCGTGACACATCGTCCTTTTATGGTGATCATTTATGCCAAGTAATTTCAAAATCCCTTTATGCATGACAAAGTTACAGCCCGGACAAGATCGGACTGCACGAACTGCATGACCTCTATGTATAACCTTGACCTTTGAGCTGGAGGCCTGGGTGTTGCGCGCGACACATCGTACTCTTATGGTGATCATTTGTGCAAAGTTATTTCATAATCCCTCTACGCATGATAAAGTTAAATCCCGGACACGCACGCACGCACGCACGCACGCACATACACCGAACCGCTATTGTGACAACTATGTCGATCTGTCCGCAAGCGGGCTCGACACAAATTGAAACGAAGATGGGAATGGGGATTTTAATCTTCAAGATCTTGAGAAGAACTTTTATTAATTAAGTCTATATCTACGGAAACTGTTTTTTGTTTCTATATGTCTTAAGTGCATAAGAGACGTACATAAACTGATAATGGAAACAATTGCTTTACACAACAGGTGTAGAAAAAAGTGTGTGTGTGATCAAAATGATAAATATTGAGTATGCATGGTACGGCTTTCCGTAGTATGGATCCGTAATTAGTCACGTTTTTTTATTGTAAAAACTGGCAAGTGTGTGCTATGTACATGCCGATCTACACTTCGACTAAAGCATATGTCAAACGACACATGCATTGTCTTTTTACACAGATTATCGCATGTCTGAGAGTACTTTCTATTGTCCAAAGTCGTATGATATATTCAATAAAGGAAAACGAAAGTGTACTGATATATTTCGTATAAGACATACTTTTCAAAAAGTGCCGTTATACCAGATATCATACAAGGGGGCGTGGCTAGCGATAAAACAGTTACAGAATATTCAACTTGGTGTTACACGCATATCTCGGCTAACGCCTCGATATATTTCATGATATATGCTCGTAACACCTCGTTGGACATTCTATAACTAATACATATCTGCCGATAAGCGGATTTCCTGGATCTGTTATACCACTTAACAATTATATATATATGATGCCATGGGTGAAAGGTACACGGTTCCATGTCATTACTCCTATTATACAGGAGATGCGTTCATGTAGAAGTATGCATTTTGCATGAGTGGATGATGTATCCTATGATGTATCCCGCCCTTAGCTGTATTCTTCAATCTGAAATCGAACATCGTGTTTGATCTGATGCATTAGGTGCATGTTTTATTTGCATTCCACGCATTCATCCATTGTTACAAGAACAATGTTGCAGCATATCCATTTATAATAATTATACGCTCAGTACATTTGAAAACGCAACACTTGGTATTTTTTGAATTTCTAGAGATGTAAAATATGTTAAAGTTAAATGTGTTTTAACTGATATAAGCAGAGCATATCGTATGCAACTGTGTATCGCCATGTTAACCTTTGTGACAAAGAGACTTGTGTACTAACATAAAATACAATCTTGATTTGAATAAAAACCCAGCGGACTAAAAATAATTTTAAATCAAAAGTGTTGCGTTTTTAAATGTACTGCCTGAGTATATATAAACTGCAGTAAAGATTGAACATACAAAACGGGTTAAGTACATGATACTGGTACAACGGCTTAATATAAAAAAGAAGCTTTCGATGAAAACGTAAATAAATACATCACAGAAAGTTGTACAGGTGTTCTGAAGGTTTCTTAAGGTTTAGAACGTCTAACATAAAAGGTAATACAATCTTAAATAAAAAGGTTAAGTACATGATACTGGTACAAAGGCTTAATATAAAAAAAAAAAAGCTTTCGATGGAAACGTAAATAAATTCATCTCAGAAAGTTGTACAGGTGTTCTTAAGGTTTCTTAAGGTTTAGAACGTCTAACATAATAAGTAATACAATCTTGGATAAAAAACAAACATTTTATAGCTATTTACATACGTTTATGCGTATCTTTATTTATTTAAAATATTAGTGACATAGAATACACGTGTTTGTATGTAAGATAGTATGTTTGTATATAATGCAGTCGTTATCAATACAAATTAACTGTATGCCAAGTTCACCGCGGTATGTATGCCAAGTTCACCTCGGCATTTCTCATTGTTTGGTTTCAATCGAAACTGTCTCGTCAAGTTCAGTAAATGATAAATACTCTCAAACGTATTCAGTGATTTACATATATAACATATGGTAACTTTACAAGCTAAATCAAGTAGAGCGATGTCCAGTTCGTAAAGGCCCTGTACGGAGCTGAAATGATGGTCCACTGTGTGTGCGTTCAACCGTGTGCTAGACCAACTGTTTACTGTGTGCGCTATCAACTTTTTGTATAGACTGACAGTCTACTGTGTGTGCATTTAGCTTTGTTAAAGACTAACGGTCCACAGTGTGTGCCTTCAACATTGTTAAAGCCTAACGGTACACTGTGTGTGCTTTCAACATTGTTAAAGACTAACGATATACGGTGTGCGCTTTCAACTTAGTTATAGACTAACGGTACACTGTGTGTGCTTTCAGCATTATTAAAGACTAACGGTACACTGTGTGTGCTTTCAACATTGTTATAGACTAACGGTACACTGTGTGTGCTTTCAGCATTATTAAAGACTAACGGTACACTGTGTGTGCTTTCAACATTGTTATAGACTAACGGTACACTGTGTGAGCTTTCAACATTGTTAAAGACTAACGGGAAACGGTGTGAGCATTTAATTTTTGTTATAGACTAACTGTCCACTTTGGGTGCCTTCACCTTTGTACTGTACTAACAGTCCCCTTTGGACGCTTTCAACTTTGTACAAAACGTACGGTCCACTTTGTGCTGATAGGTTTAATTACACTAAATCAGCCAGAAGTGCTTGCCTGGTGTATTCGAAAGTAGTTCTGTATTAAAGAGTGCAAATCGGTTTTTCCTTTTAAAACTTTTTTGGTGCAGTTTCCTGTTTCATTTTTGCTGTAACTGTATTCTGGACATGTTGTTGATACTTGAAAATACAGCTCATCATGTTTTTGACTGTTTTTTATATAAATTTCGGAAGTGAAATTTAACAGGGTATGAACGTGCAAGGGGTTAAAATAGCGCTGACCTTTGACCTGGTGTTAGTATACAGCTGAAGAAATGTTTCTTAGAAGGTGTTCAACCCCCTATTTCCTTGTTGAATGTTTATTTGCATGATAAAGTAAGTTTCCAAGAATTATAACCAGGTTTGAATTTTTAACAGGTTGTCAACATTCTAACTTTACTATGGAAGGGGCATGGATAATATAACCTGATAGCAACAATAAAACGACAGCATGTGTTAGATGTACATTTAATAAATAACATAGCAGAGGATCTGTCGTTAAACGGAATGATTTTTTTGACTTGGCTTATTTCGATTTCATTTGATATCCAAATAAAACACATGGCAGTGTAAATGTTTTGCAACGGAATTATCCAACTTATCTCATACGAAAAGATTTTTTTTTTAGAAAAAGTATACAGCTCTATCTATCTGTTCAAAACTTAGCTTTTCGTATGATAAGTACTGATAAGGTACTTTGTTCTATAATCGATTGTTTTCTGTATTGTATCATTCCATTTAAATTGCATGTCATTCCCAACCCTTGTCAATAAGGCATACAATTCCACTGCGCTTGTAATGGTAACAATAGTGTAGATTGTAACCAATTACAATTACAGACTTTCTTGTAAAGCATTCTGTGTGATTTTCTTTCATTACAATCGAATGATAAATATTTTCACAACGGATACCTAACGTTTACAATCGGAAAATAAATGTTACATGTAGCTAGAAATAAGTATAGAAATAAAGTATTACTAAAGAACGAGTTAAGATTTTCGATAGTCATTGACAAAGGCTTGACTTTTAAAGTTTACACAGGTCTTGACATTAGCCAATAAATTGGTTGACTGTATTCTTTTCAGTAATATATTGCGCTTCTGTGTTTATGATGGTTTATGACTATAATTGCCCACTTTTTACCCTGTCTTTTGTTTGTTGTGTTGTCAATGTGTTGCGTTCTTTTTTCGATATCTTAATTTTTAAATTTCAGAAATGTTTATTTTTCTTTCTTGTTTAATAAAACAAGAAAGCAAAAGAAACAATTCTGAAGTTTCGTTCATGAGTTTACCACATGCGTGTAGTGATGGTGCTTTTTTCATGAGCTTTGTTTTAAAATGCTGACTCTTACTTTCTTTTAGTTATCTCTTAAAGGGTGTACATTAGAGTTTCCGTTGAGCTTTAACGTATTTTACATCTCTAAGTGTTCAGCTTGAACAAATAATGAAATATCTAATTTAAAGGGTCTTAATTTATTGAATGAATCTAAAAGTGACCTCTTATTTATAAGGAAACTTGATTTTCATAGTAAAATGTGCTACCATAGGTTATGCACCAGGATTTAAAAAAAAAGCATTTTACGCTCGATTCCATTCAAAATATATTGTGAATTAATGTTTAACACCTGAAAATTACGGTGTTATTTCCATATGTTGATTGATATGACATTTATATCACGAAGTGAAACATTGTTAACATTTTAGACATGTTGTTTAACATTTTAGACATGTTGTGGTGGTACCCCTTTTAAGTGTTGTGGTTGTTGTACAATTGTTCAGATTCATCTCTCCGACTTGTCATTATACATTCATACAATCATAACCGCATCATGTGTAAATTATGACCATATTTGAAAAATGCGCATAAACAATGTGACACATATGTGTATATTGGCATATTTTATGTAATGCTATGAGTGCATTTTATATCAAATAAAATGCATACAACGCAGCTTCCCGAAGTGTCAGTTATTACCAACGCAAGCAGACACTTTTAATAAACACGATTTATTAAACTGTAAATGGAATTATGCAAATTATGAAGATGTGTAATCAGGTTGATGAACAATATTCATTGCCTGCTAATGTCAAGTAAATTATTCATTGCCTGCTAATGTCATGTAAATTATGCATTGCCTGCTAATGTCATGTAAATTATTCGTTGCGTTACTGCTATATGCTCATAATTCATAAATGGGTGCCACCTACGGAGCTCATTATCAATGTGAATATTACTAGGGGGACCGATTTGGAACGGTCAGTGGCAAAACGCTGGAAGGTTTAAACAGGTTCTAAAAAGCACCGAACCTCACTCTTACGCTATTCGCATCCCAGTTAAACAGGACAGTTTAAATAAGAAAAGTCCCATCAAGCTATATATTTTAACACAGTACAAAGCATAAATAAACAAATCCCCAAGATGATCATGTATATATGAATATAAAAACAATAGTCTAGAATGGCACGAAGTAAGTACTCAGTGAGTTTGCTAAAGCCAGAGCAGCAACAATATAAACTGTTTAGGGTAATACAAGATCGAACAAATCTGAACCGTCAAACACATCTCTTAATGACAACAATTCCTAATATAATTGACCTTTTTTGCCACTAACTGTTCCAAGGCGGTAGCTCTATTGTCAACACGTTTGTGTCTGTGATGTCACATGCCTGTCTTCTTATTAACGTTGTAATTGTTGTTTGATGTTAATGTGTGTTTTTGGTTGACTATTTTCTGTGACAGCTACATTTTTTTACTTGTTTTCAAAGAAATGTCATAGGAGATTGACATATACAAGTTTTAAAAAAAGTTGATCATTAGAACATATTTTTTTATCTTGAATTAATTTTTCGGTAAAAACAAAAGTGGGTAGAGTACGGTCCATATATGTTTGCTTTTTAAAGTAAAAAGACGAGCGAGGATTACAATTGCTTTTGTATGATTTGAAAGATATATATATATGCAATCAAAAAATAATTGTTGTTTTTCAATAAACGTAATGTTATGAAAACAATTGTGAAAATGTGCAATGACAATATTTTTCCTCGTTTTAGTGAAATTTTGAAGTTAGAAATATGTGCCTTCTTCAATGACGTCTAGTGGGAAAAAGGCGTGGTGACCTAGCCTTTTTATGATAATTTTGAATCTAAATTATACCAAAGAAGCTTTAAATATGAATTTAAAAAAAATCTCATCACTACGTCCTTTCCCAGGCAACCTCCTTAACAGCTATCTTATAACAAGTTTGACCAACATTTAAACATGTAGAAAGTAGTTCGGGCATGTTACAGTGAGCAGATTTAATCTCTACATTCCCACTATATGAAAGATCACTTTATCTTGAATTTCATCGCTAAGCATAATATATGTATATATCAAACTTGGTTTAGGCTTCTTTTCAATTATCTACAACAGTTCATATGTTCATAAAACAAATCACAAATACGGTTATAACAAACGGCAACTCTTTCTTTAAGTATATCTTTCTTTTCCTTCTCTCACTAAAATAAACTTTTGTTTAGCACACATCAAATGATTTTGTTTAGCACACATCAAATGTCGTTGACTAAACTGATTGTAATGACCGTCTGTCAGGTCATTGTGATACTAGTAGTAGAAGTCCTTGGTACTGTATCAAAAGAATCACACTCATTAAACGGTCAAATTAACGTATGTAAACTTTGCAACTGGACACACTGTTTGTCGCAGAAAAGTGACTGAATGAAACACACTCCCAGATCTAACATTCCATTAATAACTGACTGAATCTATTGTGGGCAAATAAAAGTTTCATAAAATTCATCGGTGTTTGCGACAGAATTCAATTTGTAAACATGTAGAGGATGTACGATCGTTACAACAAATGGAAACACAAAATATAGACTCTATTGAAAGTACACTTTAAGCCAGATTTTTTTGATTTTTTTGGACCTGAACAAATTTATATAACACGATCTTCTGATTTTACGTTAATTTGTAAACATGATAATTTGATTGGTTGAAATGGGTGACGCAAACATCAATAACGGATGCTCTTTTTAAACATTTGTTTGTGTTTTTTTAAATAATCTTTTGGATTTTTTTTTCTTCATTTTACAAGATTTAGGGTCGGAGGGTTTGAGAACCGAAAAATTAAAAAACTCTGGCCTTAATAACAGTTTGCAAGTAAAAAGCGTACTGTATGTAATAACACGGGTTAGTTAAAAGGTATACCAACGCTGTTGGTTAGAAGCTATATTTTTGTATTTTATAACTGTGTCTTTGAATTTTGAGACTGAGACCAATATCTTTGTGATATATTCTAAGTATGCTAATGCACGAAAGCAGTAGAAATATGTTATAGAACAACATCCGGGTATTCACCGTTCGGAAAATGAAGAATAGAAAATGCACTTCATACATTATACAGTATAAAGTATAAGAAAGTAGCATTTTATGACAATGCATAATGATGAATAGGCAGTAGCCTGGAAACATTTAACGACGGGCTCTTGGCATTGGAAGAACACCATGTCTGCACATGTTGTTGAGTCATTTTGAGTGCATCATCGAGTGGCAAAACATATATATATATATACAATCCCACCATAAAAGTAGTTTTTTACGTCATTACGGGACACTTATGTATTTTTACTCATTACAGAACACTTATGGCATGGTGCAAATACATAAACAGTGACTATAATGATTACATTCATTATTTACAATCACTAGCATGTGCTTATTTACAACTCTCCGTACTTGACATGCAAATAAATCAAATATGTTGAGTAAGAAATCTCCGTAGGGTGGATACATGTAGACAGGTATATTTAAATTTACCACATAGCCACTATGTTAAAATTACTTTGTTTGTTTGTTTGTATGTACCTTCTTCTTTGTGGTTTTCTAGCCTATTGCATTTTTTATATAAATATATATACACGAGCATCTTTGTGTTTTACTTAATATATTGCCTACCAATGCTGCCTTGTTGGTTAGAGAATAGTTCATGACGGGAATTTCTTTATTTACACAGTCCCGTTTTATTGGGTTGACAGTATTAATAAACGATATTGTCATAAACGGTTTTAAGAATAGCGCAATAAATTAATAACATGCTTACCCTCACAGGTTGATGCCATGGCTTATTTGGCTTTATTATTTCATCATCAGCTATGTCTATTTTCCATCTTTACTTCCTAATTACTACATTTGACGTCTCCGTGGCCGAATGGTTAACGACGTTGCGTTGTAAACCTTCGCCTCTCACCGCTGCGGGTTCGAATCCCACTGGGCGTTACTTGTAAGTGAGGAAGTGTCGATTCTTACGGATGGCGGGAGGTGTATAGTACTGGTTCTACCCAGGAAAATGGGTGGTCTGTCTCCACCACAGAAAATAGACCGTCATATATAACCTTACATGTGTTGAAAATGACGTAAAATATCATACAAAACAAACAAACATGTGACGTATTATTAAACAGCCTACACCGTTACCAATTCAGACTCTTAACCGTAACTTATCAACATTTTTGAAGATGTATAGGCAAAAAATATAATCGCTGTCAGCAACCATTCTAGCTATTTTCTTCTTTATTTGCATTATATTTTTTAAGAAAATCTGGTCCTACGAATGAAAATTTAAATTGTCTGCTGGGAGACAGATTCACAAAAGCTACTCATGTACATTAAACTAGCTGGTTTTTGTTTTATTTAATTGGTTTTTTTCTTTTTCAATTCCGACTTGACACTATAACACTATTGATTTCAAAATTACAATTACCACCTACCTTTATTCTCTCTTGATTTGAAAACAATCCCCATCGATCTCCTAAGATTCCTTTCAATAAACTAGTTCACCTCGTGGTTAACTATCCCGTATTCAACTGATACGAATACATACAACTTGTATTGATATTTGTCATTATCAACGTTCAAAAGTATTGGTAAAATGTATAATTCCAAATCAAAACTGTACGTGTCGAATTTTACTTGTATTGCGTGAAAACATAAACATACCTTTTTTATATAAAAAAAAAATGAAATGGTACCATAGGTACCAATTATATTATATATTGCCCTCTACCTATTTATTTCTTCCCGATATGTCAATATATACATAACAGTGTCAGTTTACACACCTATGTCCGGAGTTATTTCACGCCTGCCGTTATTGGCTTGTTCACTCACTTGAAAAATATCATATTTCACTTTATGTTTATTCACCGATTTAAAATATATTCGTCCAAACGAAAATCAATATCAATTTTAATTTTGGACCAAAGTCACGCCTGATCACATGATATCCATTGGAAAATATCATTGGACAATAATTGTATACCAAACAGGAGAAATTGTGAACTGATACGACGAGTGGGTATTGAAATACCAATTTATCATTTCAGAGCCGAACGTTAGATCTATTAAGATTCGATTTATCTAATTCCCCAGTTGTCAATATAAAGTAAAGTTCGATGTGTAAACATATACATTGTGGAATACTACAAACCTAAATATCAATGCACCGCATTAATATTGGCATATCTCACTTAACGACATACTTTTAGGTGTCAAAATAAAAGTGTTTGCTTGCATTTCCTATCAAAATATTATAACGCGGATAGCTGTCCGTTCTTCAAGAAAGGACGGGAAGAAATTATCAGAACAACGCGTGGGTAAATACTTGTATTATATTTATTTTTTAACTGAGTTATTAGGATGAAGGAGAAGGGTCCGGGGGTCGTGTCCGTGAATTAATATATGTATGTGGTTTAACATCGATTTAAACAATCTTTTAGTCATATCACGACCGTTTCTACTGGTAACAGTGAGCTCTGTGCACGTCTTTACAGCGCAGCCACGCTGCATTACGTGACATCCTACATCACCCAGGTGCATTATAGTGACACCGGGCTGGCGAAACGTTTATATGCAGAGAGCGTCAAGCTACTAGCTACTTAGCTTCAAAAGTATTTGGTATGACCGCCGGGGATTGAATCGGCCGCGAACTTCCGAATGCGAAGAAGACTCTCTACCTCTACCACCGTAAAGAAGCAATTCAAAATGACGTTACAACATTTTAACACGATAATTAATCGGTCAATGATCACTGAACATAATCTAAGCACTGTGCCACATGCAAAGCTATCAAGTGAGTGTATGCATAGAAAGCCTTCTTAAATTAAGAAATAACATATTGCCAACGGGTTTTTTATTGTCCCAGATCAATACTTGGTGGGCGGGACTTGAAGATCATCGATACCTAGGGCGGTAGGGACAACCACCAGGTTTAGATCTTGACCGTAGGTGCAATGTCCCAACCACCAGGTTAGAATCTTGCACAATATAAACCCGCTGGAAATATTTTATTTCTTATCTCGGTATGAAAGTAGATAAAAGTCGAATAGTAAATGTAGCATGCAAGGCCCACAGTCAACCAAAAGCACGCATAGGAACAAATAATAACCACACATAGATTAATAAAAGGCAAGATATGATATTGCAAACATAAAAGGTTTGCCACAAGGGATACTGCATTGGAACGGTCAGTAGGAATGAAGGTCACTCGAGGGTTTTAACCAGATTTAGGGTGCACCAAACACTCTACCCTATTTTCATACCAATAAAGCGGAACAGTGTAAAAAAGGAAAGTTCCGTCAGGTATGGTGGCTGATAGGTAGGTAGGTCTCAATCCTAAATTAATTTTCCCATAGGGTTACTGTACAGCCTTTTCCAACATCTGAGCTTAAAAGCAGGCCAGCAGACATTGTTGTTGGTTTAATATCGTCAGTATAGCCAAGACCAGTAATTTAAAACAATAAAATACATAAGTTAGCCAGGTGTTTTTTTCTCGCTTATGTTTATGTGACCCCTATGGAAAATACACAATTCATACACTAGCCATCTGAATGTGTGGTGATTAGGTCAAACACTTCTGAAGTTTGAATGAAATCTCATAACAACATGGGATTTTCTGTATCATCTGTCTTTCACACTGCAGATGTATGCTAAAGCAAAAAACTTTTCAAATTAAAAATTGCCTAAAATTGAGAAAAAAAATAGATTTATTTTCTGTTTTCCTTTTGTCTCAAGGTCCGTGAGCTTTCAGGGGAGATAATAGAGGTGTGAGACTTTTAGGCGCGTGAAATTCGTCGTTTTTCGTCTTGTCGTCTTGGCGGGCGACCCAACCGCCAAGACGACAAAACGACATGGCAGAAATCAGCCACCATAGTCAGGCTATATTCTCTAACAAACTAGACAGTAATAATAGGCAATATAACACAATGATGATCATGTATATGAGAATATGACACAACAAAAGCCTACAAAGTCACAAAATAATACACAATGACTTGGTACAAGATACATTCAAATCCTAGTGGTGTATACTCACAAACCCAAAACAATGTTCCACCCATCATGATGTTTCCCAGCTGAACACGGCAGCCTTCTTTTATTTCACACAACAAATGAAAATTCACATTAACATATCGCAATTAAAATCTTTGTTTCGTTATACCTGAAATCCATAAAATCACTATGAATTGTTCCAGCACAATACATTCTGCATTTGAGAGCTATCACATGGGAATGATTACCTTTACCCTCCAGTGTGATCAGTAATGAATTCCGATATGGTTTAGATAGAAATAGTTCGACACGTGCTTTAGTTGGCAAACAAGTAAACTCAATGGGTTATCTTCAAAAAAATAAAAAAAAATAAAATAAGCTTAGGTCTTCAAAAATGAAGATGTCGGTTACCATGACCTATAAGTGGACCTTTGTTTACATGTTTTTCAACGGTAGATCATTGTTATTTTCTAAAGTATATGTACATAAAGGTAAGTTAAAAGAGTATGGTCCCTGACAAATTTGACATACGTTTAAGGTAAATGATCTATTTTCGAAGAAATGAAATCTTAAAGGGACACACGGCAATCTTGAAGTTTGTATCTAGCATTGACATTAGCCTCTCGATGTATGTATCCAGTATCATTTTGACTTTGAACCTGAATGCCTATAAAAGTCTGAGTTTGCCTGTATTCGTATTATTCTACCATAGGTTTACATATATCCTAGGTGAACTATAGTCAGAAGATAATAATATGCAAAACCACTTTGCTTTACTCTAGGCTTATAACCCTTATTATTGATTATATGTTATGTAGAAAAACTAAAGGGACGCCGTGAGATTGTACAAATCAAGATTACCGTGTGTCCCTTTAAACCATTTCAATGTAGTACAGTTTTTAAGATGTTTTCATAACATTTGGTGACCATGCAGCTGAGTTTTCAAGGTCAAAATTAAAAATTAAAAATAAAAATAATTTTAAATGGAATGTAGGCATTCATGCAATCTATATAATTAAGAGTTCTGAAAAACTTGGAAAAAGGTAAAAGAATTACTAAATTCGGATGATAAACGAAGAAGATATGACTATTTGAAAGTTGTTCTAAAACTATGGGAGCCGCCATTTGAGAACTATGACGTCATAGTTCTAAATTACCACACACGGCGTAATGATAAATATCATTTCAAGCGAAGAAATAACACTTATGTATCTTATTTTTCATACAGTTCCTGTTATTTTGTTCTTATATATCGGTAAAAGACGATGACATATTTTTCGTAGTAGATGGGAAAGAAAAGTAAGGATAGAAAAACAGGGAATGCGTCGTTGTTATCATACATGGTATGCACGAAATAAACATATATTAAAGGGACACAATACAATTTTATTTTATTTTAAACTCCCGGTGTCACGTTAGTTTGTTTCTACATAACTTGCATATTTGCAAATAAGTATTAATATTTATTTAAATAGTTTGTTTTTGCATAATTCCAATTGTTGAACAAATAATGTTTTAAATATATCGGAGAATATCGAAGACATAACATATTTAAAGTGAAAATGATATTGGAATAATAAACCGAAGCCAATAATTTCAATGTTTAATACATACTTAAAGATTGCCGTGTGTCCCTTTACAGTTATGCACGTGTTATTTAACCCGTAACCAATTTATTAAATGATACTTGATAGCATGTTTGTTATCCTTTCCTCAATATGCAGATATGCAGAAATAGTAACTCTTTCACAAGTTGTTCATGTAACATTTAACAAGTTATCTCCCTTTCATATTCATAAGCGTCTTCGCATTATACTTTATATATCCTATTAATGGGATGGTCCCTCGCACGGGTACTAAAAGTTGACTCTAGCTATGTTTGGAGATATATGGAAACGAGAGTCGGTGACCCTTCCGAGGTAGAGACAAGGACAAAAAAAGCACAACAGAGAGTGAGTTAAGTTCGTTATTTTCCGCTGAAGAATAGTTGCGAGTGTGCTTTCAGAACGACACAAATACACACCGATCGGAACTCTTCGCCCATTTCCCGAGTGACGGAGTTCCGATTAGCTCAAGGGCCAGTAGGGCGAGCTGAGTAGGGCTTATGTCATGGACTGCTGTCCGTCGTCCATCGACCGTCCGTTAACTTTTAGATGTAAACACTCTAGATTGTGCATCCGATGTTTACCAAACTCATACAGTAGTTATATATCCGTATCTTCCGGCGAAAATGTCGGGTTGAAATAAACTCACGAAAAAGTAAAAATTATCAGGTTTTAAACTCATCATTATGATTAGAAAAAAGTTAACTAAGGTATAACTATAAACTACTGTGACATAAAAACGATACTACAATTATATTATTTGCTGAACTTTGTAGAAATGTATCGCCATAATAAAATCACAGAAATGACCGAAAATACAGAAATGAGAGGAAAGTCTAAATTGACGAATCATTTTTGCAGAAATCTGTCAACGAGTAAACTATTGTTGGATTATCGTCCTGTTTGTGTTCCAGCCAAGCTAAATAAAAGGACAGGGAAGGCAAACAAAAGTGAATTTGAGGAACTAACTGAGAACCTCTATGAACCTGAAGCACGAATGATTGATTACATTCCGTACGTCGGCAGAAAGAATCATCTTATGGATAAAAGCTCTAGAAATACTCTACTATGATAATTTAGGCAAGTCCAAGATACCGAGGTTAGGTGGAATGAGTTTCCAGAACAGTGGTCAGATACACATGATAACGCGAATAGTTATTGAGGTACGTACACGTACAGAGCTTTCTGACAATGAAAACGCCCTGAAATACAAACTGAAATGTTTCGTAACAACAGGAACTATCCACATATAGACGACTTTAGTTTGGTACATGTTCCTATACTGAAAGAATTAGTGCACATTCACCACCAACAAACAACTGCCCTTGATTCAAAAATGCAAACATTTGAATACAAGCTTTATGAAAAAGAATACAAGATTAAGAAGTTAGAACAAAAATGTGAACAGCTGGGACAGGATGTTACTGAGTTAAAATCGCGAGAATTTACAACGTCTGAGTCAAGAACAAAATTAGAACAAACATTACTTAGTAAAGAAAAAGACATAGTTGCACTACAACACGAATGTGAAAAACTCAAATTAAAAATTAAAGATCCAGAAATAGAGATGTCTGAACTGAAACAACTTTGTGTAGAGGTGAACCGCTTGGTCATATCAATAGAACAGTAGAGACAACTCTCCAAGGAACAATGACAAAGTAAAATATTTACAAATTTATTAACAACATCAATATTATACAAGCAAGGTTTTACGCAAGCGTAAAATAGCTGCCGAGAGAAAATAGCATTATTTCTGGGTAGGAACTGGGAACAAAGTTTAACATAATAACGGACCAAGTCACGGGTGTTAAAGCAATATTCAAAAAAAAGAGTTGTCACGGAGACGTAAACACGCCATGACCTTTTTTTTTTACCAGACACTTTTTTCCCAATTTGTGCTACCAAATATTTTTAATTAAGGTGGGCAAATCCTTGACATGCCTTTCAAATTGATTACATATTCACCTTTGTAACACGACGTGCTAAAGTACACATCAGCACAGAAATACAATTATTCACATGTATGGGAGCGTGCATTACAACACAGATAAACTGTTCATTGCTACCATGTGTAATTATCAAAGTGAAAAAACTCAAAGAAACTATTCATTACTACCTTACCATGTGCAATTACTAAAATAATATAAGAGTCGCTGCCGTTCCGGCAGCGAATTACAAATCAAATGAATGAATGATAGAATATGATGATAATGTGATGAAAGCTACTTAAAGTTTCATGAAAGATGGATGCGCGCCGCGGTTTCCTGTCGACTGTAGATGTTACCTTATATGTTCAGTTCGTTATATGTCACTGAAGATCAATGTTTTGATTGATTAGATTCATCCTTATAGTGGTTGCTGAAAAGTTCGCCTCAGCTTTCCACGATTCTCAATTCAATGTTATTAACACTGACGACTATGTCTGGTGGTTAACTCATAACATTATATAGCCAACACGTATACTTCCCCGTCGATGGCATTACGTTGACCCGGTGACACTGCTTCCGGTTGTCATATGGTCCCGCTCATCCGTGGCGGTGACTAACTATATGTAGCGCCGTTAAACTCTGTCAAGGCTGCCACTATAACGCCACTACAAATAAAGAAAAAGCAAATGCATTAGCACAACATTATGCTACTGTATCCAGAATCAACATTTACTTATCAGTCTACCATGTATATTCATATGCATCCCCTACCTTACTTAATCTATTAGATATCCTCCAAAATAAAGCTGTAAGGATAGCACTAGGTGCATTAAATTCCACCCCGAAACATATATTGGAACATTAGGCTGGTGTGCCACCACCCCCCCACCCCACCCCCATCCCCCCCCCCACCACCCCCACCCCTCACACACACCCGTTATCCATCGAGAAGAGCAGATACTGCGATCCTGGGCTAGGACCCAAACCAAAAAAGAATCCAATCCTGTCAATAATATTATAAAGAGAACCAGACATATAAAATGGCTCCCTAATTCTTGACTTAATCGAAGAATATAAACTAAATAAGATCCAAAGTGCTGACTTTAACACAAGAGGGGACTCTCAACCCACCTGAGATAGACATTACTCTATCTAATACCATAAACAAACAAGATAATCCCCTTGAAATTAAGTTAGCATTTAATGAACATATAGAACAAATACAACGAATTCGTTAATATTTACACTGATGGTTCAAAAGACCCTGGCACAGGACGCGTACCATCGGCATGTGTAATTCCATCCCTAAATATTACCAAAATAATAAGAATAACTGACAGCCTTTCTATCTTCTCGGCTGAGCTGATTGCGATCGACAAATCATTGAAATGGATCATTAAAAATTAGCCCCCCCCCCCCCCACACACACACACACACACACACCCACACACCCCCACACACCCCGCACCCCCTATTCTGTCATTTTCTCTGACTCATTCTCAAGCTTAAGGGCCATTCAAGACAGGGCGAGCAATACCCGTCCGGACCTTCTGTCCGATATTTTATATAAAATTAGCGAATGCTTTATTTTGGGACTTTCGGTTCAATTAGAATGGTGCCCAGCCCACGTTAACATCATTGGCAATAAAAAGGCTGACCTCGCCTGTAAGGCAGGACTTGACAATATTTCAATTAATAAACCCATTCCGTTGGCCCCTTCAGAAATTTACTCAATTATTAGAAAAACAATTAATCATCAATTAAATCATTATTTTACTAACCAGGCGAATAAATTTAATACCTTCTCTCGCCAACATGATACTTTTAGAACCACAGAACCTTTTTCCAAAAATAGATTATATAATAAGACCATAACCAGACTAAGGATGGGTTACAATCTCCTACCGGCGAGCCTTGGTTGGCACTTTATTAAAGATCTACATAAAGATTGTCCACATTGCCTTGTAAAATTCACAACTGAACATTTTCTTTTAGATTGCAATCAGCTTGACAACCAGAGAAATAATTTTAAGATAAATCTTCAAAAAATACCTCTACCTTTTAACCTTACAAATATTTTAGATCACAAAAAACAATTTAGACAACAGGTCTTTTGTGCACTTAGCGATTTTATTAAAGAAACTCTTTTTGAAAAGAAAATATAATTACTTAACCAATGTCTTGTTATAACAAATTCGATTTCCAACAGTTACATTTGCTTATTACCTTACAGATTTTTGTGGTTTAGCGAGATATATTATATATACAGATTCTGTATAAAACAGCTCTACTTTTGCATGAGTTAAATGTTCACTTGTCTATATTTTCCTGTTAGTTCCAATCTATTAATATTATACAGTATAATCATCATCAGAACAAGAATCTTAGCCTACTTAGGACTAAACTTATACCCCACCCCCAACAGACACCCACACCCACACACACACACACACACACACACACACAGAGGTAGTCCTAACATCATTGGGGGAGACTTAGGGTGAGCTTGTAATTTTAGTCATCCTGGGCCTCCCTCAATGTGTGTTGAAAACTATGAACATCAATATTTAGATTTTGCAATCATTCCATGACAAAATAGTGTGGGGACTGCCCTACCTTTTGACGTCATAGATATGTTGGACGGCCCAGTGGAATAGCCTGTGTGTTGTCTGCTGGGCTCGAAAACATTAATTGCCAAATTTCGTCCATTTTAGTAGTTTTAGACATCCCGACCTTCCCCAATAGGTGATATTGGTCTTCAATATATCTATGTTTTCAATATATCTAAAGCCTGCTGTAACCATTGTTTATATATATGTTGTAATGTATGGGATAAAGAGTGAGTGTGTGCCACATATGTTTACAGTACATTACAATTAAACACTGAATATCCCATGGTGTACATTAATATCTCCGATAAAAACTTAGTTGTATATACATAGTTTAATATTGTTAACACTTGTTTTATTAGAAGCGTCGGAGATCTTGGTTTTATCCATAAGCAGCTATTTATTATTATAATGGAGCAGGCTTCTGTTCCACTATATCACATACTATCTATGTATATCTCTGGTCATTGCCCTCCCCAGTGTGGCCTCCACGCGACTTTTTGTGGACAAACAACCTTCCTCAGACGAAGTTTTCTAGACGGTACAAAGAGAATTCGGATGCTGAGGAAGGTGCCTGACGAACAGCACTGGGTATTTTTATCACTTTTTATAACTTTTTATATGCAATATATTTTAAACATTTTCATAAATTAAACACGGGAGCAATGATCAGACAAAACATGGATAATGTACATATATAAATAAATAATTAGATCACTTTTAAAATTATCTCATAATAGCTCGCTCGCCCGGTTGCGGTAACATACCTATGTTTTAACATGAAAATTAAGTCTTGAAGTCTAAACGCCGGAGGGCAATTAATCACCTGTATTTAATTTGGCAAGCAAGGCAAGTTTACCTTTACTGCCGCCCTCCCACTCATCTACTTTTGATGTTACTAAACATATTAGATTAGTAAAAGGAAGTTGACAAATATTTTCTTCGTTTTGAGAAAATAGCTGAAAATTTGAAATGGCCAACATTGGACATTACTTTTACAGAGAGTTTTAATTAGAAAAATCCGTGAGGTTTACACTCACTTAACTGTAGAACAAAGTTCCTCATACCAAACTGTTAAAATATTATCTTAAAAGCTTATGAAATGGTATCAGACGCGTAGAGGCAGAAGTTTAGAAATTGTAAAAAAAAAAAAGTGATCAAACTCATGTTGAATTTGCTCGAACCAAAGAACAATTATTTGATAGATGGTGTGCATCCAAGAAAATTGAGTGCAGTTATGTTAAATTAAGGCAACTTATTTTAATTGAAGCTGTATTAACAATGATGTTAAAACCTATGTAGATGAGCAAAAGGCTGAAACTTTGGAAGATGCTGCACGTTTGGCGGATGGCGGATTATTCGCTAACTCACAAGGTTTCTTTCGTTCAAAAATCAATCCTTCCCCCAACAGCATTCTTCATTTAAAAAACCCTCTCACTCGTAAGGCAGTACTTTTAAATCTGTATGGTACATTAAGTACTAGTACTTCTAAACAGCAAACATCTAGTGAGAATCCTTTTCTCAAAATACTTGCAATTATTGCAAAAAGAAAGGTCATCTCATTTCTGAGTGCTTTAATTTGAAAAGGAAGCAACAGCAAAAAAAGTGTATACAACCTACTGGTCTTACCTATTTAAGGTCTAAACCCCAGGCTGTTGTTGGAAACAATGCAATTTGTGAGGTCAAAATATCCCAGTCTGATTCTGTTATGGAGACTTATGAACCATTCATGTCTGAAGGTTCTATATCACTAATTGGTGATTCGACCAAGACTATCCCTCTTAAAATATTACGTGACACATGAGCTTCTCAATCTCTTATGTTAGCAGATACGCTGCCTTTTACTGAGAAGACTTATTCTGGTACTAATGTACTTATTCAAGGGGTAGAGTGCGGTTATTTGATTGTCCCTCTCCATAATATTTGTTTGCCACCAGGTTTGGTTACTGGACCTGTGGCTCTTGGAATAAAATATTCTTTGCCATTTGAAGGCGTCCATTTGTTACTAGGCAAATACCTAGCTGGAGATAAGGTCATGGTTAATCCACTTGTATTTGACAAGCCTTCTTTGGATCAATCCCCGACCCCGTTGGACATGAAATACCTGATTTGTATCAGGTTTTTGCAGTTACTCGAGCTATGGCAAAAAGAACCATTGATAATGATCTTTCTTCTGACATTAACTTGGCTGATACTTGTATTGGTGAATCTTATACTACAGAGCTTAACAAATCTTTTGATATTAGTCCATTTGAATCTCAGACGCACTACAGTGAAAATAACATTCACTTACCAGATCATTCTCCTTTTATTAGTTTGAATGACAAAGAGCATGGCAAGCTATCGAGATAACAACTTATAGGTGAACAGCATAGAGATCTTGAGATTTCTAGCTTATTTGATAGGGCCGTTAGTGAAGAAGAAGCTTTACAAGTCCCAGTTTGTTATTTTACTAAACATGGAATCCTGATGAGAAAATGGCGACCACCTGATGTCCCCGCCGATGATGAATTAACTGTCAATTATCAAATTGTGGTTCCTAGTACATATCGTCAGGAAATTCTCAGGTTAGCTCATGAAACTCCTTTGTCTGGTCAGTTAGGTGTCAGTAAGACATATCAAAAGATTTTCAAAATACTGTAGGTCTTGTCAAATGGTAGGAAAGAAGATTCCCGAAGCCCATCTTCAACCTATTCCTGTATTTGATGAACCTTTCAGTAAAATAATCGTGGACTGTGTTGGCCCCTTGCCTAATACCATGTGTGGTAGTCAATGTATGTTGACGATTATGTGTGCGTCAACAAGATTTCCTGAAGCTATTCCGCTTAGGAATATTAAAACAATGTTTATTGTGAAGGCTCTGGTCAAGTTTTTCACATTAGTTGGCCTTCCAAAATATGTCCAGTCTGATCAAGGGTCAAATTTCATGTCTGGTATATTTCAACAGGTAATGCATGAGTTAGACATTCAACAGTTTAAGTCTTTGCCTTATCATCCGGAGAGCCAAGGTGCTCTAGAAAGATTTCACCAGACACTGAAAAACATGATTGGGTCATATTGTTTTGACAATAAGAAAGACTGGGATGAAGGTATCCACTTGTTGCTTTTCGCCGTTAGAGAGTCTGTTCAAGAATCTCTAGGTTTCATCCCATTTGAACTAGAGTCACACTGTTCATGGACCACTTCAATTACTTAAAGAAAAAATTATGTCAGAAGAAGACACTTCTTTGAATCTTCTACAGTACGTGTCTTATTTTAGACATAAACTGCCAAAAACGTGTGAGGTAGCTCAGTCTAATTTCAAATCATCTTAATCAAAAACAAAAACAAGGTATGATTTGACTGCTCAAGAAAGACATTTCAAACCTGGTGATAAAGTTTTTGCTTTATTACCTATTCCCGGAAATTCTTTGAAAGATATGTATCACGGACCTTATACAGTAGAGAAAAAGATCAGTGATTTAAATGACCTGGAAGGCGAAAGTAACGTCATCTTTGTTATATCAATATGTCGAAAAAATACCTTGAAAGTGATATCCCTTCTTCACATTTAGTTAATGCAGTTTGTTCAGTTCCACTTGAAAATTCCAGTGACGGATTACAGAAGGATAATGAACAGTGACAAAAATGATCCTGGCTTATCGAAATTACAGTGACATTTTGAAAAATCTTGACGAGAAACTGTCACAAATAGAACCTTCACAGAGACATGAGCTGAAACAAGTAATACATGAATATGAGCACTTATTTTCTGATGTTCCAACACGAACTGACAAAATTTACCATGATGTCGATGTTGGAAATTCTACTCCAATAAAACACCATATATAATGAATCCTTCTAAACAACAATATTTCAAAGAAGAAATTCAATACTTTTTGGACAATGATTTCATTGAACCAAGTAAAAGTGACTGGAGTTCACCATATGTATTCTTGTGTCGCAACCGGATAATACATACCGGATGTGTACTGACTATAGAAAAGTCAACAGTGTCACAAAAACTGATTCATTTCCAATTTCACATACTGATGACTGTATTGATAAAATTGGAAATGCAAAATATACTCAAAGGGGAAAAAAACAACATAATCAAAAAATTGCCTATACTACACTATGATATACACCTTATTCTACGTAATATTCCAGATATATCTCAACGTGTTTTATACAAAAAGGGGCTACAACTAATTACAGAAAGTTCAACTCTTAGTGTAGAAGACATTTTAATCAAAGTATACTTTGTTACACGAAATTCATAAATGTTGAAATTTCGCTTGAAAAAGTAAAGTCATTTGCGTTTAATGTTAAGAGATTGCAACGTTAAAGTCTACGTTTGCTCATCTGCTTGAGACAAATGCGCATTCTGTCGATAATGAAACTTTAAATCGGTAACCAGTGGTGTGTTCGATGCTGTTTAAACCTTCTTCCCGAAAGGACAGGCTTAATGTCGCCCTGTGCCATCCGATTAGCAGTAGCATATTAAACATACAATATATAGCGGAAATACTCATTATGCGTTTCTTTTTCCTTTCAGTATACGTTTTAAAATTTGATCTTTTGAAAGGATTTTGGCAAGTTCATTTCACAGAAAGAGCAAAAGAAGTTTCAGCATTTGTAACTCCAGATGGATTATTACAATATAAAATTATGCCATTTGGAATGGAAAATTCTCCAGCAACGTTTCAACGTCTCATCAATATGTTAATCTCCGATTTGGATGGATATGACGCGTACATCGATGATGAGATCATTTACAATAACACACGGGAAGACCATTTACAGACCATTAAACATTTCTTCGATGGTCTTACTGGCGCGAATTTAGCCGTCAACTTAAACAAAAGTGAAATGTGTCGTGCTATTGTCACTTTTTTCGGACATGAAGTGGGACAGGGTCACTGCGTTTTCTCGGTATGGCTGGTTATTATAGAAAATGTTGTCATAACATTTCAGTCATTGCTGAATCTTTGACAAATTTATTGAGTAAAAGAAAGACATTTATTTGGACTTAAAAATGCCAACAGTCATTTGACAAATTAATAGCCATGCCGATGAGTGCACCAGTTTTTCAGCACCAACTTTTGAATTTCTATTTAAAAATTAGCAGTTGATGCTAGCGACATTGGTGCTGGTGCAGTACTTCTGTAAGAAGACAACAATGGTGTTGATCATCCAGTTTGTTACTTTTCGAAAAAGTTCAGAAAAGTATTCAATTATTGAAAAAGAGTGTCTTTCACTCATTTTGGCATTACAACATTTTGAAGTGTATTTAACTTCATCTATTTCGCCAGTAGTTGTCTTCAGTGATCACAATCATCCACTCACATTCGTAAATAAAACAAAAATAAAACATTGATGAGGTGGAATTTAATGTTGCAAGAGTACGATATTGAGATAAAACATGACAGGTAATTTAATTGCAGATTGCCTATCTCGTGTTTAAGATATTTGTGTCTATTTAAACAAGTGTAATTTAATATATGTGTTAACACTTGGTGATTTTAAAAAGAAAAAATGTCATGTTGTAATATATGTTTTGACATATGTGTTGAAATTGAAATATTATTACATTATTGCATTGCTTATTACATGCCGTTCAAAAGAATGCTTTATTACATAAATCATTATTTTTCTTTAATGGGGAAGCTGTTACCTATCTCTAAATATTTACATGTATTGTTGCATGTGTCTCTATGTGCACATGTTGCATTGCATGATTTGAAGAAAGTTAAAAATAGTATAGATGTAAACATGTTTACAATGTATGCAAATTATTTATGCAAATTCATTTATGATGAAATTTGGACTGTTCTCATTGGACTATCTTATGCAAATTCATTTGTGATGAACTCTGGACTGTTTTCATTGGACGGTTTTGGTGGGGAGGCTTTTGGAGCATTTTTTGTGCAGTATATAAAGGATTTTGAGAGTAGCCCAGCAGTTGAGTTGAGATCAATTTCAGTATTCTTCAATAACGTTAATTTAAATTTGGATGCTTTTAGAAAATGTTGTGTGTGACAGCTGTACATACAATAAGGTAGGCGTTTGTGTGTGACATCTGTACATACAATAAGGTAGGAGCTTGTGTGTGACATCTGTACATACAATAAGGTAGGAGCTTGCGTGTGACATCTGTACATACAATAAGGTAGGAGCTTGTGTGTGACATCTGTACCTACAATAAGGTAGGAGCTTGTGTGTGACATCTGTACATACAATATGGTAGGAGCTTTTGTGTGACATCTGTACATACAATAATGTAATAGTTTATGTGACACCTGTTCATCCAAATGAGTTTGTGCGTGACATCTGTACATACAATATGTTAGGAGTTTGAGAATGACATCTTTACATACAATAAGGTAATAGTTTATGTGACACGTGTACATCAAAATGTGTTAGTGTGTGCCATCTGTACATACAATAAGGTAGGAGTTTGAGTGTGGCATCTGTACATACAATAAGGTAATAGTTTATGTGACACCTGTACATCCAAATGAGTTTGTGTGTGACACCTGTACATACAAAAAGTAGGAGTTTGAGTGTGACATTTGTACATACAATAAGGTAATAGTTTATGTGACACCTGTTTATCTAAATGAGTTTGTGTGTGACACCTGTACATTCAATAAGGTAGGAGTTTCCGCGTGACACTATACATACAACAAGGTAAAGGTTTTGGTATGAAAAACGAAAGAGTTTGTGTGCGACACTGTACAAAAAAGAAGGAAAGAGAGATAGTGTTTTAGTCTATTCATTCAATAAGGTAAGAGTGTGTGTGTGGCACTGTACATACAATATAGTAAGAGTTTGATTGTGGTACTGTGTATACAACAAGATACTTGTTTATGAGTCTGTACATTCAGTAAGGTAAGAGTATGTGTGTGGCACTGTACATACAATACATTAAGAGTTTGATTGTGGCACTGTTTACACAACAAGATACTTGTTTATGAGTCTGTACATTCAGTAAGGTAAGAGTATGTGTGTGGCACTGTACATGCAATAAATTAAGAGTTTGATTGTGGCACTGTAAATAAAACAAGATACTTGTTTATGAGTCTGTACATTCAGTAAGGTAAGAGTATGTGTGTGGCACTGTACATACAATACATTAAGAGTTTGATTGTGGCACTGTAAATACAACAAGATACTTTTTTATGAGTCTGTACATTCAGTAAGGTAAGAGTATGTGTGTGGCACTGTACATACAATAAATTAAGAGTTTGATTGTGGCACTGTATACACAACAAGATACTTGTTTATGAGTCTGTACATTCAGTAAGGTAAGACTTTGTGTGTGTCATTACGTGATCCGAGTATTAACTTTCATACCCCATCCAACCCTTTCTCCAAGAAGCAAAAACAGGGTTGGCTGGGGTATGAAATAAAACATTAATTTTGGCTTTAAACGTTTTCATATCGTAAAATTAAAACAATTAATAGATAATTTTAAACAGCTTATAGAGTTTTTCAGTAAAAATGTTTTTAAACGTGTTTTATTGTCGAAATATTTGTTATAAATTCCTGCTAATATAAGCTTTCCCATCGCTTAATGGAATTAAGGCGAGCCCACATAATGTGATGCTGTACATACAATGAAGCAAAGGTTTTTGTATGAAAGTGTTCATGCAATAACGAAAGAGTTTGCGGGTGACGCTGTACATACAATAAGGTAAAAGTGTGTGTAATTTAATTTGATTTTTATGATTAAATGTTCTTCGTTGTTGCATAAATTAGGCTGTACTTAAAGTATAGGCGATTTGCCAAACACCGAAAAAGTGTCATATATATACTAACTTAAGATATCTCAGAACCCAAGTCCGCCATCTATAATGTGTAAAAGCGATATATGTTTAAAAAATGCTGTTTTAACTATGTACCATCTTTAAAAAATGATTGTCACTGGAAAAACTGTAGGAAATGTCCTCAATCTACAAAAAATGTACAAATACATGAACACAAAATAATCCATAAATATATGTCTAATATAAAACATTGATGCTGACATCCACTCATATATTTTTCACTTACCATCGTATCTATCTTTTATCCTTAATAATTTTGTAAATATACAGTTGTTTTGATTTTTCTACATATTTAACATTGTGGTATTTTGATTTGTAAATAGTTAATAGTAAACAAACGTAGGCATCACCCATTGCTGGAAATCTGTATCATACTGTCACAAAATATCAATAACGTTATATACGCGTATCATATTTTCACGCAATATCAATAACGTTTTATTACATTTCTATGCGTGAAAGATCGTGATTTCTCAGTGCAAGAATATTCATAATCGCTAAATATTAATAACTAACCCAGAACACGATGATAACTCGTTGCTAACTTAGAACACAATAATAACTAAATTTGCGACGTTGAGTCGTGACGTCAACAAAGTGCTGCTGACGTCGACGTCATCTGCCGATAACGTTCAATAAAGCGAATATTTGTTTGCAAATATATCTATGTAATACATAGATTATTTAACTGCTGGAATCGATTATTGGGTAATCCTTCACTGGATGGTATACGTGATTTGTTTTTTCACTCACTCGCGTGGGCTCGTTCGTGAAAAGAAACACACGTCTAACACTCGTGAAGGATTTCCCTATAATCGATCAAAGCAGTTAAAAAATCTCTATATATTTCATGCAATAACCGTGACACGATTATGTTTCATACTTACTTATTATCTGCATTTTGAAGAAAGCGATATAAACGTATTGTATTACAAAGAATGCCACTTTAGAATAGTTTACATTCATGCTCGACTAAATATTGCGGTACACTTATTTATTACAAAGAAATTAGCTAATGTTTCAATAATTATTAGTTTGGTTTCCGTCCAATAAACAAATGTTCACTCGGAGACATATATGTAGTTCCTTTTAAAAGATTTAAATTGCAGTCATGTCGGGTAAGTCGTTACTTTTTGCCTCTTGCTGCATACTTACCAGTTATAGATTTCTGTAAGAGGTAGGTAGTTAACTTTTGCCTCTTTTTGCATACTTTCCAGTTATAGATGTATGTAAGAGGAAAGTAGTTAACTTTTGCCTCTTTTTGCATACTTTCCAGTTATAGATGTATGTAAGAGGAAAGTAGTTAACTTTTCCCTTTTTCTGCATACTTTCCAGTTATAGATGTATGTAAGAGGTAAGTAGTTTACTTTTTCTCTTTTTCTGCATACTTTCCAGTTATAGATGTATGTAAGAGGTAAGTAGTTTACTTTTCTCCTTTTTCTGCATACTTTCCAGTTATAGATGTATGTAAGAGGTAAGAAGTTTACTTTTTCTCTTTTTCTGCATACTATCCAGTTAAAGATGTATGTAAGAGATAAGTAGTTAACTTTTCCCTTTTTCTGCATACTTTTCAGTTATAGATGTATGTAAGAGGTAAGTAGTTAACTTGTTCCTATTTTTGCATACTTTCCAGTTATAGATTTATGTAAGAGGTAAGAAGTTAACTTTTGTTTCTTTTTGCATACTTTCCAGTTATAGATTTTTGTAAGAGGTAAGTAGTGAACTTTTCCCTCTGTTTGCATACTTTCCAGTTATAGATTTATGTAAGAGGTAAGAAGTTATCTTTTGCTTCTTTTTGCATACTTTCCTGTTATAGATTTATGTAAGAGGTAAGTAGTGAACCTTCTCCTCTTTTTGCATACTTTCCTGTTATAGATTTATGTAAAAGGTAAGAAGTTAACTTTCTCCTTTTTTGCATACTTTCCAGTTATAGATGTATGTAAGCGGTAAGTAGTTTACTTTTTCTCTTTTTCTGCATACTATCCAGTTATAGATGTATGTAAGAGGTAAGTAGTTAACTTGTTCCCTTTTTCTGCATACTTTCCAGTTATATATGTATGTAAGAGGTAAGTAGTTAACTTGTTCCCTTTTTCTGCATACTTTCCAGTTATAGATGTATGTAAGAGGTAAGTAGTTAACTTGTTCCTATTTTTGAATACTTTCCAGTTATAGATTTATGTAAGAGGTAAGTAGTGAACCTTCTCCTCTTTTTGCATACTTTCCTGTTATAGATTTATGTAAAAGGTAAGAAGTTAACTTTCTCCTTTTTTGCATACTTTCCAGTTATAGATGTATGTAAGCGGTAAGTAGTTTACTTTTTCTCTTTTTCTGCATACTATCCAGTTATAGATGTATGTAAGAGGTAAGTAGTTAACTTGTTCCCTTTTTCTGCATACTTTCCAGTTATATATGTATGTAAGAGGAAAGTAGTTAACTTGTTTTCCTTTTTCTGCATACTTTCCAGTTATAGATGTATGTAAGAGGTAAGAAGTTAACTTGTTCCTCTTTTTGCATACTTTCCAGTTATAGATTTATGCAAGAGTTAAGAAGTTAAATCCCGCTTCTTTCTGCATACTTTCCTGTTGTAGATTTATGTAAGAGGTAAGAATATAACTTTTGGTTCTTTTTCATATTTTCCTGTTATAGATTTAGGTAAGAGGTAAGTTGTTAACTCTTTCCTCTTTTTGCATACTTTCAAGTTATAGATTTATGTAAGAGGTAAGTAGTTAATTTTTGCCTCTTTTTGCATACTTTCCTGTTATGGATTTATGTAAGAGGTAAGTAGTTAACTTTTTCCTCTTTTTGCATACTTTCCTGTTATAGATTTATGTAAAAGTTAAGAAGTTAAATTTCTCCTTTTTTGCATACTTTCCAGTTATAGATGTATGTAAGAGTAAGAAGTTAGCATTTTCCTCTTTTAGCATATTTTCCAATTATAGATTTTTTGTAAGACGTAAGTAGTTACTTTTTCCTCTTTTTGCATATTTTCCAGTTATAGATGTATGTTAGAGTAAGAAGTTAGCTTTTTCCTCTTTTTGCATATTTTCCAGTATACATTTATGTAAGAGGTAAGTAGTTAACTTTTGCTTCTTTTTCAATACTTTCCATTTAAAGATCTATGTAAGAGATATGTAGTTAACTTTTCCCTCGTTTTGCATACTTTCCAGTTATAGATGTATGTAAGAGGAAAGTAATTAACTTTTGCCTTTTTCTGCATACTTTCCAGTTATAGATTTATGTAATCGGTAGGTAGTTAACTTTTGCCTTTTTCTGCATACTTTCCAGTTATAGATTTATGTAAGAGGTAAGTAGTTAACTTTTGCCTGTTTTTTCATATGTTCCAGTGATAGATTTATGTAAGAGGTAAGTAGTTAACTTATTCCCCTTCTTGCATACTTGCCTGTTATAGATGTATGTTTGAAGTAAGTAGTTAACGTTTGCCTCTTTTTGCATTCTTTTTCAGTTATAGATTGATGTAAGAAGTAAGTAGTTAACTTTTCCCTCTTTTTGCATACTTTCCAGTTATAGATGTATGTAAGCGGAAAGTAGTTAACATTTTCCCTTTTTGCGTACTTTCCAGTTATAGATTTCTGTAAGAGGTAAGTAGTGAACTTTTCCCTCTGTTTGCATACTTTCCAGTTATAGATTTATGTAAGAGGTAAGAAGTTAACTTTTGTTTCTTTTTGCATACTTTCCTGTTATAGATTTATGTAAGAGGTAAGTAGTTAACTTTTTCCTCTTTTTGCATACTTTCCTGTTATAGATTTATGTAAAAGGTAAGAAGTTAACTTTCTCCTTTTTTGCATACTTTCCAGTTATATATTTAAGTAAGAAGTAAGTAGTTAACTTTTTTCCCTTTTTCTGCATACTTTCCTGTTATAGATGTATGTAAGAGGTAAGTAGTTAACTTTCTTCTTTTTTGCATACTTTCCAGTTATAGATGTATGTAAGAGGTAAGTAGTTAACCTTTTCCATTTTTCTGCATACTTTCCAGTTAAAGATGTATGTAAGAGGTAAGTAGTTTACTTTTTCTCTTTTTCTGCATACTTTACAGTTATAGATGTATGTAAGAGGTAAGTAGTTAACTTTTTTCCCTTTTTCTGCATACTTTCCTGTTAAAGATGTATGTAAGAGGTAAGTAGTTTACTTTTTCTCTTTTTCTGTATACTTTCCAGTTATAGATGTATGTAAGAGGTAAGTAGTTAACTTTTTTTCCTTTGTCTGCATACTTTCAAGTCATAGATGTATGTAAGAGGTAAGTAGTTTACTTTTCTCCTTTTTCTGCATACTTTCCAGTTATATATGTATGTAAGAGGTAAGTAGTTAACTAGTTCCTCTTTTTACATACTTTCCAGTTATAGATTTATGTAAGAGGTAAGAAGTTAACTTTTGTTTTTTTGCATACTTTCCAGTTATAGATTTCTGTAAGAGGTAAGTAGTGAACTTTTCCCTCTGTTTGCATACTTTCCAGTTATAGATTTATGTAAGAGGTAAGAAGTTAACTTTTGCTTCTTTTTGCATACTTTCCTCTAATGGATTTATGTAAGAGGTAAGTAGTTAACTTTTCCCTCTTTTTACATACTTTCCAGTTATAGATTTATGTAAGAGGTAAGTAGGGAACGTTTCCCTCTGTTTGCATACTTTCCAGTTATAGATTTATGTAAGAGGTAAGAAGTTAACTTTTGCTTCTTTTTGCATACTTTCCAGTTATAGATTTATGTAAAAGGTAAGAAGTTAACTTTCTCCTTTTTTGCATACTTTCCAGTAATAGATTTATGTAAGAGGTAAGTAGTTAACTTGTTCCCTTTTTCTGCATACTTTCCAGTTATATATGTATGTAAGAGGAAAGTAGTTAACTTGTTTCCCTTTTTCTGCATACTTTCCAGTTATAGATTTATGTAAGAGGTAAGAATATAACTTTTGGGTCTTTTTCATACTTGCCTGTTATAGATTTATGTAAGAGGTAAGTAGTTAACTTTTTCCTCTTTTTGCATACTTTCCAGTTATAGATGTATGTAAGCGGAAAGTAGTTAACATTTCCCTTTTTGCATACTTTCCAGGTATAGATTTCTGTAAGAGGTAAGTAGTGAACTTTTCCCTCTGTTTGCATACTTTCCAGGTATAGATTTATGTAAGAGGTAAGAAGTTAACTTATGCTTTTTTTGCATACTTTCCTGTTATAGATTTATGTAAGAGGTTAGAAGTTAACTTTTTCCTCTTTTTGCATACTTTCCTATCATAGATTTATGTAAAAGATAAGAAGTTAGTTTTCTCCTTTTTTGCGTACTTTCCAGATATTTATTTATGTAAGAGGTAAGTAGTTAACTTTTTTCCCTTTTTCTGCATACTTTCCTGTTATAAATGTATGTAAGAGGTAAGTAGTTAACTTGTTCCTCTTTCTGCATACTTTCCAGTTATAGATGTATGTAAGAGGTAAGTAGTTAACCTTTTCCATTTTTCTGCATACTTTCCAGTTATAGATGTATGTAAGAGAAAAGTAGTTTACTTTTTTCCCTTTTTCTGCATACTTTCCAGTTAAAAATGTATGTAAGAGGAAAGTAGTTAACTTTTCCCTTTTTCTGCATACTTTCCAGTTAAAGATGTATGTAAGAGGTAAGTAGTTTACTTTTCTCCTTTTTCTGCATACTTTCCAGTTATATATGTATGTAAGAGGTAAGTAGTTAACTTGTTCCTCTTTTTGCATACTTTCCAGTTATAGATTTATGTAAGAGGTAAGAAGTTAACTTTTGTTTTTTTTGCATACTTTCCAGTTATAGATTTCTGTAAGAGGTAAGTAGTGAACTTTTCCCTCTGTTTGCATACTTTCCAGTTATAGATTTATGTAAGAGGTAAGAAGTTAACTTTTGCTTCTTTTTGCATACTTTCCTCTAATAGATTTATGTAAGAGGTAAGTAGTTAACTTTTTCCTCTTTTTGCCTACTTTCCAGTTATAGATGTATGTTAGAGGTAAGTAGTTAACTTTTTTCGCTTTTTCTGTATACTTTCCAGTTATAGATTTATGTAAGAGGTAAGTAGTTAACTTGTTCCCTTTTTCTGCATACTTTCCAGTTATATATGTATGTAAGAGGAAAGTAGTTAACTTGTTTCCCTTTTTCTGCATACTTTCCAGTTATAGATTTATGTAAGAGGTAAGAAGTTAACTTGTTCCTCTTTTTGCATACTTTCCAGTTATAGATTTATGTAAGAGGTAAGTAGTTAACTTGTTCCCCTTTTCTGCATACTTTCCAGTTATATATGTATGTAAGAGGAAAATAGTTAACTTGTTTCCCTTTTTCTGCATACTTTCCAGTTATAGATTTATGTAAGAGGTAAGAAGTTAACTTGTTCCTCTTTTTGCATACTTTCCAGTTATAGATTTATGCAAGAGTTAAGAAGTTAACTCTTCCTTCTTTTTGCATACTTTCCTGTTATAGATTTATGTAAGAGGTAAGAATATAACTTTTGGTTCTTTTGCATACTTTCCAGTTATAGATTTCTGTAAGAGGTTAGTAGTTAACTTTTCCTCCTTTTGCATGTTTTCCAGTTATAGATTGATGCAAGAGGTAAGTAGTTAACTTTTAATTCTTTTTGCATATTTTCCAGTTATAGATGTATGTAAGAGGAAAATAGTTAACTTTTGACTCTTTTTGCATACTTTCCAGTTATAGATGTATGGAAGAGTAAAGTAGTTAACATTTTCCCTTTTTGCATACTTTCCAGTTATAGATTTCTGTAAGAGGTTAGTGGTTAACTTTTCCTCCTTTTGAATATCTTCCAGTTATAGATTTATGTAAGAGGTAAGTAGTTAACTTTTACTTCTTTTTGCATATTTTCCAGTTATATATGTATGTAAGAGGAAAGTAGTTAACTTTTGCTTCTTTTTGCATACTTTCTTGTTATAGATTTTTGTAAGAGGTAGGTAGTTAACTGTGTCTCTTTTTGCATATTTTCCAGTTATAGATTTTTGTAAGAGGTAAATAGTTAACTTTTTCCTCTTTTTGCATACTTTCCTGTTATAGATTTATGTAACATGTAAGAAATTAACTTTTGCTTCTTTTTCATACTTTCCAGTTATAGATTTATGTAAGAGGTAAGTAGTTAACTCTTTCCTCTTTTTGCATACATACCAGTTATAGATTTATGTAAGAGGTAAGTAGTTAACGTTTGCCTCTTTTTGCATACTTTCCAGTTATAGATGTATGTAAGCGGGAAGTAGTTAACATTTTCCCTTTCTGTATACTTTCCAGTTATAGATTTCTGTAAAGGTAAGTAGTTAACTTTTCCCCCTTTTTGCATACTTTCCTGTTATAGATTTATGTAAGAGGTAAGTAGTTTTCTGTTTCCTGTTTTTGCATACTTTCCAGTTACATATTTATGTAAGAGTTAAGAAGTTAACTTTTGCCTCTTTTTGCATACTTTCCAGTCATAGATGTATGTAAGCGATTAGTAGTTAACTTTTTTCCCTTTTTGCATACTTTCCTGTTATAGATTTATGCAAGAGGTAAGTAGTTAACTCTTTCCTCTTTTTGCATACTTTCCAGATATTGATGTACGTAAGAGGAAAGTAGTTAACTTTTGCTTCTTTTTGCATACTTTTCTGTAAGAGGTAAGTAGTTAACTTTTTCCCCATTTTGCACACTTTCCTGTTATACATTTATGTAAGAGGTAAGAAGTTAACTTTTGCCTCTTTTTGCATACTTTCCAGTTATAGATGTATGTAATAGTAAGAAGTTAGCATTTTCCTCTTTTTGCATATTTTCCAGTTATAGATTTATGTAAGACGTAAGTAGTTACTTTTTCCTCTTTTTGCATATTTTCCAGTTATAGATGTATGTTAGAGTAAGAAGTTAGCTTTTTCTTCTTTTGTATATTTTCCAGTTATACATTTATGTAAGAGATAAGTAGTTAACTTTTCCCCCGTTTTGCATACTTTCCAGTTATAGATGTATGTAAGAGGAAAGTAGTTAACTTTTGCCTTTTTCTGCATACTTTCCAGTTATAGATTTATGTAAGAGGTAGGTAGTTAACTTTTGCCTTTTTCTGCATACTTACCAGTTATAGATTTATGTAAGAGGTAAGTAGTTAACTTTTGCCTCTTTTTTCATATGTTCCAGTTATAGATTTATGTAAGAGGTAAGTAGTTAACTTATTCCCCTTCTTGCATACTTGCCTGTTATAGATGTATGTTTGAGGTAAGTAGTTAATTTTTGCCTCTTTTTGCATACTTTCCAGTTATAGATTTATGTAAGAGGTAAGTAGTTAACTTTTGCCTCTTTTTGCATACTTTCCAGTTATAGATTATGTAAGCCGAAAGTAGTTAACATTTTCCCTTTTTGCATACTTTCCAGTTATAGATTTCTGTAAGAGGTAAGTAGTTAACTTTTCCCCCTTTTTGCATACTTTCCTGTTATAGATTTATGTAAGAGGTAAGTAATTATCTGTTTCCTGTGTTTGCATACTTTCCAGTTACAGATTTATGTAAGAGGTAAGAAGTTAACTTTTGCCTCTTTTTGCATACTTTCCAGTCATAGATTTATGTAAGCGGTAAGTAGTTAACTTTTTTCCCTTTTTGCATACTTCCCTGTTATAGATTTATGTAAGAGGTAAGTAGTTAACTCTTTCCTCTTTTTGCATACTTTCCAGATATAGATGTATGTAAGAGGAAAGTAGTTAACTTTTGCTTCTTTTTGCATACTTTTCTGTAAGAGGTAAGAAGTTAACTTTTTCCCCCTTTCCAGTTATAGATGTATGTAAGAGGAAAGTAGTTAACTTTTGCCTTTTTCTGCAAACTTTCCAGTTATAGATTTATGTAAGAGGTCGGTAGTTAACTTTTGCCTTTTTCTGCATGCTTTCCAGTTATAGATTTATGTAAGAGGTAAGTAGTTAACTTTTGCCTTTTTCTGCATACTTTCCAGTTATAGATTTATGTAAGAGGTAAGTAGTTAACTTTTGCCTCTTTTTTCATATGTTCCAGTTATAGATTTATGTAAGAGGTAAGTAGTTAACTTATTCCCCTTCTTGTATACTTGCCTGTTATAGATGTATGTTTGAGGTAAGTAGTTCACTTTTGCCTCTTTTTGCATAGTTTCCAGTTATAGATTTATGTAAGAGGAAAGTAGTTAACTTTTGCCTCTTTTTGCATACTTTCCAGTTATAGATGTATGTATGAGGTAAGTAGTTAAGTTTTTCCTTTTTTTGCATATTTTCCAGTTATAGATTTATGTAAGTGGTAAGAAGTTAGCTTTTTCCTCTTTTTGCCTATTTTCCAGTTATATATTTATGTAATAGGAAAGTAGTTCACTTTTCCCTTTTTCTGCATACTTTCCAGATATAGATTTATGTAAGAGATAAGTAGCTAACTTTTGCCTCTTTTTTGCGTACTCTGCAGTTACAGATTTATGTAAGAGGAAAGTAGTTAACAGTTTACCTTTTTCTGCATACTTTCCATTTATATATTTATGTAAGAGGAAAGTAGTTAACTTTTGCCTCTTTTTGCATACTTTCCAGTTATAGATGTATGTATGAGGTAAGTAGTTAAGTTTTTCCTTTTTTTGCATATTTTCCAGTTATATATTTATGTAAGAGGTAAGAAGTTAGCTTTTTCCTCTTTTTGCCTATTTTCCAGTTATATATTTATATAATAGGAAAGTAGTTCACTTTTACCTTTTTCTGCATACTTTCCAGTTATAGATTTATGTAAGAGGTAAGTAGCTAACTTTTGCCTCTTTTTGCGTACTTTGAAGTTACAGATTTATGTAAGAGGAAAGTAGTTAACTGTTTACCTTTTTCTGCATACTTTCCAGTTATATATTTATGTAAGAGGAAAGTAGTTAACTTTTTCCTCTTTTTGCATACTTTCCAGTTATAGATTTATGTAAGAGGAAAGTAGTTAACTGTTTACCTTTTTCTGCATACTTTCCAGTTATATATTTATGTAAGAGGAAAGTAGTTCACTTTTCCCTTTTTCTGCATACTTTCCAGTTATAGATTTATGTAAGAGATAAGTAGCTAACTTTTGCCTCTTTTTTGCGTACTCTGCAGTTACAGATTTATGTAAGAGGAAAGTAGTTAACAGTTTACCTTTTTCTGCATACTTTCCAGTTATAGATTTATGTAAGAGGTAAGTAGCTAACTTTTCCCTCTTTTTGCGTACTTTGCAGTTACAGATTTATGTAATAGGAAAGTAGTTAACTTTTTTCTTCTTTCTGCATACTTTCCAGTTATAGATTTATTTAAGATGTAGGTAGATAGCTCTTTCCTTTTTTTTGCATACTTTCCTGTTATAGATTTATGTAAGAGGTACGTAGTTAACTTTTGCTTCTTTTTCATACTTTCCCGTTATATATTTATGTAAGAGGTAAGTAGTTAACTTTTCCCTTTTTCTGCATACTTTCCAGTTATAGATTTATCTAAAGGTGTTGTGATCGATGACTGCATTTTATTTAGGGCAGTTTGATATTCTTGAAAGTGTCGTATTCTTATTACTTATAAATATAAAGTTCATATGAATGGGAGATTCATGGATAGATACTATTCGGAATTGGTCTGAAGAATAGGTTTTTCAAGTAGGTACAAAGAGAGTATGTCAATTTTCAAACCAAACGCTGCGAAGCACAAATTTGCTTTGTCCAAGTTTTCCGTTTCAAACATTGTACATTGCAGTAATTTACCTACATCCTATGATATCTTCTGGAGTAAGATCAGATACCACTATTGATTTGGGCCTTCTGATTGGTTGAAAAAAGTATAGGGTCTGTTAGAGCATATAGTCAAATTGTAATGTAGACTCTGATTGGATTAAATTACCCAAATCACAACAAATCCCCATAAAACATCAAAATATTATATTTCCATCATAAAACATGTTGATTTAGGATATTTTGACTGAAATTTGCATTTTTACGGATAGAATTGAGAATATATTTGCAAAACATAAAATGTCTTTACTGCCATTATGGGGGTGCCTACATTCAGTGAAATATTAGAGGCTCACCGCATCAGATTACCACCACCCCCACCCCCATCCCAAACACCTTCAATTTGCTTGTCATTGTTTAGTGTCTCTAAGATAGCTCTTTAATTTTTTTTAGGTTTTATCATCCGTTCGGATATTGGAATAGGGACTGTAGGCCATTGAAAAGGCTCAAATGGAGGCCTATTGGAAATGCAATAGTGGTATATGACCATATACCTGTTATGAGTCTTCTCGATGTAAACAGCCAAACTGTATAACAATAGTATTCCATGTTTTCAGACTCACATAGCAATGGTATGGAAGAGGTCTCTAAATCAGAGGAAATGAAACACGGAAGTAACAACCTAAAATCCTACGCGAATGACGAACTACTTCTCATTCAACAGGCACATTTAACAAGAAGTGCCCTAGACCGGCACACCACAGCATCGTGTGTATCAGATATAGATCAAAATGGTACTCCAGCAGTTGACGAATACATGCTCATTGCAAACGCTGTTCTAGCAAAGAGTGAAGTTGATGAAAACGTTTCTGATATATCCAATAGACTTGTAGATGAAATATTAATCATCTGCACAGAAAACGGACAACTGCGCGATAAAATAAATACTGCCCATACCAGTAAGGTCGAAAACCAGCCAAAAGAGATCAGCCATTTTAAAACAGATGCAGAAAGGACCAAATGCACAATTAGAGAAATGTCGCCCATACCACGTTTAGATATCGATGACATTCATAAAGATCAAGAAAATGATACATGTTTTCCCGATATGGACGGGTGTATTACACCAACAAATTCGGAAACAATTGAAGACAAAGAGGAAGAAGAAGATGATGAAGATGAAATAACAGCTCGAACTGTGATTGAAAACAAACCAGGAATTCAGCAAGCAAATGTGGAGGACACTCCTACAGATATAGATTTCAACAATCTCGTTATAGATATGGCAAACTCAATTTCATCCGCTGAGTTAGAGATGATAAGAAATATGTTTCGAGGTAAATTTTATTAAAGTACATTGACTTAAGGCGTCTACTGAAAAGTATAAACCAGACCAAAATACTAGTCATAGATACCGCGCAATCTAAGTTACATGTTGAGCTGTATGGAATCGAATCTGCTGAATAATAGAACCATTTTGTTTGAATATCATATTTGGTCGCTTGAATAGTGACCTATTGACTGTCCCGTTTTTATTGGGATTGGTAACTCTTTTATGTTTGTGGTATCATATACTTTGCTTCCATTTTTCCTTGTTATAGTTATTTATTTGTGTTCATTTTGGTTGACTGTGTTCTGTGACTGATACTGATATAGATTTGGGGCTTTTGATTGGTTGAACAAGTTATAGGGTCTATTAGGGCGTATATTCAAATTGTAAGGTAGATTTTGATAGGATTAAATTACCCAAATCATAACAAATCCCCATAAAAACATTAAAATATTATATTTTTACCATAAAACATGTTCATTTAAGATATTTTTACTGAAATTTGCATTTTTATGGATACAATTGATCTGAGGGTATATTTGCAAAAAATAAAAAATTCTTTACTGCTTTGCTGTGAAATATTAGGGGCTGAAAGCATCAGATTAACCCCAATTTGCTGGTCATTTTTGAGTGTCTCTAAGATAGTTCTTCATCTGTTTGGATATAGAAATAGGGGTTGTAGGTCGAAAGGCTATAATGGAAGCCTATGGGAAATGCAACAGTGGTATCTGGCCTGTATAAGTACCTTTATGATAATGATAGTTCGTTCAAATTTGTAGGGTTAACCGGTGATATTATCTCCAATGAGGCCCAAATCCATTAATCTCTACATGGTCTATGTCGTACTTGCAGGCACAGATGGCACAGTTGACAAAGCAAGCGAATGTGTTACTGCAGAACTGGAATCGCCGCTGTTATTTCTAAACCTGTTACGGAAATATAGACTGATCAGTAGGGACAACCTATACCACCTGCAAGCTATCATCATGAAGTTGAACAAAGCAGAACTTCATGCGAAGGCAGTTCAGTACGTGAAACATAACACAGACGTTGTCTACTTCTACCCACCTTCAGATAATATCCGTAAGATTTTTGTTTAATTTCGAATGTTTCTACACCAAAATTCAGCAATTAACAGCAATTAACAGTTTAATATGAATCAGCAATGATATTACTTATCATTTCTCCTAAAGTTGCGCAATATTAATACGTAAAAAACTGCATATATTCCAATACAAATCTAAAAACCTATAATTATATGACCTGATGCCCTGTAAACGGTTTTGTAGTGTTCATTTGCCGTTATTTATCGGGTTAGCTCCTGTAAGTCGAGTGTGTAGCGCTTTATTTTCATTACTTCAGCTTCGAATTATGGCACAGTAAAATGCCATATCGAAGGAAAGGACTTCACCCGTCTCAAACGGACTGACTTGGAACACATCCGTTCCAAAATGTCGACGTTGCTGTTCATGCCTCCGCAGTTGGTGTACATCGTGGGGATCGAGCCAGGACTGAGTGTGGTCATCACGCTAATGTTACCCAAGTTTTACCTGGAAACGCTTGGAGAAATGGCAGATGAAGGAATACCAGAATTGGTGACGATTGGTATTGATACCCTGAGGATGGGTGACAAAACGTACAACATGAAAGGTATTTATTGGATATAATTGTTGTTAATTCTGACATGTTACATGGATGTGTTAAGAACTTCTATGTGTTAGTTGGGTTGAGCAATTTCCAATGTTTTCTCTATTAGTATACCTAAACACATTTTAACCCGCTCTTATTCAACATTTCTTTTATATATATTTCTAAAAAAAGTTTTGGATTTAAATATTATCTTTTATAGTTTCCACATGTTGTTCTTGGTTGTGATGGCATGTTTGATATGGTAATCTTGTCTTTAAAAATACGCTTTGTTTTACTTTTCTTGATATTTTATCTCAGGAAAGATGACCAGCATGTTGCACTCTGACGACGATCATATGAAATTTCTAACGGTGTTCCATCAACTGCGAGACAAGAGTAAAACGCTTGAACAGAAGGATTCCGAAATACAACGTCTAAAATACGAAGCCGAGCTAATGAAACTCGATTTGGATACAATGAGTGCCAAGTTGGAGCTTCTTACTGAGCAAGTGGCGCACGATTACATCGGACGAAATCCAATCAGAAGAAATTCTAAAAACCACTGGCGGACTAGCTCATTTCCTTTGCAATATGTCAGCAGATCTGATGAGGTCGACATTGCATCCTCGCGGTCGTATAACTTGCATAGACAGTCCTTGCCATCGACTGGAAGCGCTGCTGACGATGTTTTTTATGTAGCGTCGGGTTCCATGGCAGAGAATTGGGAACGTGGTTGTTTGGAAGAGGGCATACGCAGAGCAGAGGACAAATTCGAAACTGGTAGGAAGGAATTAATGGGAGAAATAGAACAGCTGTTATACGAACTCGGAACTGCTTAAGCCTATATGCATTAGCTTATGTTTTAATAGTATTGAAATGGGTTGTAAAGGGAAAAACGCCACTGAACGTTTCTTATTTTATCGCGTCGCTATGTACAAGCCGACTATTATAAAGGTAAAGGTAAAATAGCGGGGCATATTCGTCTAAGTTTAGTATACCTGGTTTTAGACAGTATTGGTTAAGCAATATTGAAGAATGTACAATCAGGGAAAGATGATGTATTGTATTAGTTTCGAGATATTTCTACGAAGTTAAGTTCCAGTTTAAACCTTTTTCTAAGGAACATAACTAACACATATTGATATAAGAGAAATAGGGTTTTTTCCATTTTGTGAGTGAAGAAGGGTATTTGTTTTCAGTTGCAAAGCCTTTGCGCTCATAACCAAGGTTACGTTACAGGGTAAACCCTTTTTTTTCTTTTTTTTTGTTCGAAGGGAAATAAAAAAAAGAAAAAAGAATCCGAAAGTTATGGACCTTTTTCAGATCATGCTGAAGATGTATACAAAGTGTCTTTATTGTAGACCTAGTACTTTGGAAGGTATTAGTCACTTGTCTGTTAAGGTACAGACGGACAGAAAAATAGACAGACGGACGGACTGAGGGCCGAGAAAGTAACGACATATTTCGTCTCGTTTAAAATCGGGAGTATGAAAATAGATGTAAATGAGTATTGTTACTGAATGGAAAAATAACACGGTGACATACTTGTAAAAATTATATTACAAACTAAAAACTAAAACAAAAATACACAAATAAACTGTGTTTTTCCCTTACATATTTCATTATAAAACATTATGTATTATGATTCCCCAAAAATACACCAGGATCTTTAAGGTGTAGCACACCCATTGCAGCAAAGGAAGTATCGACCTGTGGTTGTCGCATAATGGCCGTCAGTAAATAATTCTCATTTCCTATTGTAAAAAAAAAAGGAACGGCATTTTCACAATTTTTGTGGCCATTTGCGGTTTACATCATAATTATTCTGCTGATCTATATGTGACATTTTTTCAAACTTTGCTATGTTAAAATTGTGAGTTTTGTATTGCTTATATGGAAATGATTGTATGAATACAATATTTTGGCATCTCAGTGTTTACGTTTTTAAATGGTGTATCCATTCATTAATACATTCTTTCTTAGAATATACATGACTTCCACTTGTCTGTATATTTTGACAGCACATGGGCCGTTTGTCCTGTAAGTTATTCTTATTTCAATGAATGACAACATTGCATCATAACATTCAGAACACAATGCAACAAATCAATGGACTTGTAACACCTTAATAGCCGAGGCTGTGTTTGTATTTCAGGCTATAAGAGTGGATAGTAACTGATAATGTGTTGGATATGTATCTTAGGAAAATAAAACAATACGTTACAATTGACGACTACATATACATACATAAGGGCATTCCGCAAACCTTAATCCTAGGTCCTGTTCTTTCTAGCATTTTTATTAATGATATCGTCCGTTTTGTAAATAACTATGATCTATACACATTTCGAATGATAACAGTCGTTATCATACCTTACATAAAACGCCCATGCTAAATCCCCATAGACAACAATGTGTAATTTCTTACTATCAGATCAGGGTGATAATAAACCGCAGGGTGATAGTAAAATCATCGCGTGCGCAGCTTTGGTGCGCGTTGATGTGAGTACTGTTACGGCGACATCATCGGCTAAGTATGGTGAAATTGCTATTTTCAACCCATCATAACTTCAAAAGAAAAGAACTTTACCGATTTCAATAAACTACTACTCATTTTCTTAGTTATTTCCAATCCAATGATATAACTTTCATAAAAGCTTTTTGAAAAGAATGTTCACCCTTCGGATATTGAAGCCGAGGCTGATAATCTAAATCAATATTCGAAGGGCGAACATTCTTACCTCATGAGTGTGATATTTATACAGTCATATGCTGAGAATATTATTGAAAATGTAACAAAAATTTAGCTGATTCTAATAAACTGGTTTACTGATAATCAAATACAAGCAAATCCTGATAAAGCTCAAGCAATTCCGGTAAGAACACTGACGACTTAAATATAACGTTTGACTGTAATAACGGTAATAAAATAGAGTGTGAAGAGGAGGTCAAGCTACTAGAGGTTATTATTGATTTTCATCGAAACATTTAATGCTCATGTCATGTGTCTTACATATGTAGAAAAGCTAATATAGGCTTAATGTTCCCTAGAGAATACTCGACTACCTAAACAGTCTTGGTAAATTTACTATTAAATATTATTTTGTCTTATTTAATTTTATATGTTGTTTTTGTGTTCGGCATTATTAAGAGAACAATTTAATAATAAAGAAGTACAATAGCATACATTAAATAGATTTGCCCAGTAATATGCTGAGCTTTTATACTGATCAAAGCTGTCCTCACTCACAGTAAGACGACTTAAAATCATTGCTTAGAGATTTTAAATACCTTTCTACATGAAATAATTTACATCATAATGATTATTTTTACACACCTTAGATATGAAAATACGTCAAGTGGCATTATAGTGGGTGGGTTGGTGGGGAGTTGGCGGTGCGTGGGTTAGGAGGTTTTATGTGTCTGTAATCGGGTCTCAGTGTATATATACCTGAGCTAATCGGTCATGTAGCTTGTTAGCAGTAAATAAGCAAGCTTTCCATGATTTTTCAAAGACCAGGGTCTGTATTCATAAAGCTTCTTAGCAATGTCTTAACTTAAAAAAGTGTATGATAATGGACCTTTGAAAACGGCCGAGCACGACACATACGAAATATGTTTGATTGAGACTGTTCATGAGCGGTAGTGAAAAATGCTAGCTACCGCTCACGCCCTCTAGCCCCGGGTTGAGCAGAACTCAATATTCATAAAAATCAACAGTACAGAATGTTAACCATCCCGAAGATGGCAAGCATATGGCGGTGGATATAGCAATATTTGTATCTTTATTTCATCCACTATATCCAGCGGCGTATGGTCCCAGGATCTAATAAAATTGTTTGCCCCGAGGAGCGAAATATACAAAAAGGATTTGGGAGCAGCGGTTATGAAGCCTGCGTATCACAAGTAACAGCCAAAAGACTAAATTATAAAGCAGACAACATATCCTATGAGTGGTTAAACAATACCCAGAGCCTTTTATCGACCGTAGTAGTGGAACCACGGAATCGAAAATTAAGTAAGAAAACAAAAGAAATTGAAAATGTACCACCGATCACTAAATATAAGTATCGGGCTCAGCTATCTCCAAAGATCGAATGAATAACAGTACTGATTGCAAGCGCGGGGAGACGCTTTACTGCTGCCACACTGCACAAGCAACGCCACTGTGCTATAAAGTCACATTTTATCATCTGTTTAAACACCTTTCTGTATTGATTTAAGACGTTTTCTTAATATTGTTGATAAGGTTATCACTAAATAAAACCTAGAACTAACTATTTATCTTAAAATAGATGGTTAGTTGTTCCCTGAGAGGTTAATAAGGATATTTAAAAATATGTAAAAAATCTTAAATTTTGACTTAAGTAATATTTTCCACTTAAGTTGCTTAATGAATATGGGCCCTGGTTACTACAAAAGGAACACACCTTAACAGTGGTACTAAAAATAAAATTAACCATGTTCTTTGTACTTACATAATAGTAATAAACAGGATCTTCATAATTATAACCTTCCAAACATAATTTTAAATGTATTGTTATAAAACAAAGCTGTGCTTTTTTAAGCAAAAATTTAGACTTTTCCACACTGTATTATAAAACCTTTCCACACAACCTTATCAATGACAAGCTGACTGCTCTTGAAGTTATTCAAAAGATATTTGCTAGCACCGAAAAAAACACACTAACTGAAATTATTGGCCAGTTAAGCATTCCTTTAATAAGGTAATTTAGGCAATTACACTATGCGACTTGCCATGAAGTTTGTGGATCACTTATATTCGTTATTGGATTATAAATTTATCAGGTTTGGAACTATTTATATAGACAAATTGTTGGTATTCCAATGGGCACGAACAGTGCAATATCTTCTGTGGTATATAATAATGTTCCAGCAACATATTCTGGTGTAAATGTTTCTCTACTTATTCGTTTTTCTTCAGCTTGTAGTCGAGTTGAGAACAGTCGGAACCTTTGTACTTACTAAAATGCTACTCCGCCAGGTCTACCGTTACCATAAACTTCGAAACACCTTTGCGAATTGTTATTATCGTTACTCTGATCTCTGTTTAACATATGAAAGTAATTTAAGAATCATTTCTTGTGTCTTTTCTTCTATTGTTGCTCTGGCTTCTGCCAAGTCACTGAGTACTTACTGTGTGGCTTTCTAGGCTTTTGTTTTATATTCATATATATGTGATCATCTTTGTGTTTAACTTATATTGCCTAGAAATGCTGCCTAGTTTGTTATCCTTATTTGCACAGTCCCGTTTATTTGGAATGGCAGCAGTGTTAAACGTGAATGGCCACCCTTTTTGTGGTATTATCAATTAACCAATTTTACTCTTAAACATCATATGAACATTGCTTGATAGTCACGGAGAGAAACATATATTTAAAACCGCTGCTGAGTATGTAAAAATAAGTATTATTTGCATGACGTAGATAATACTTTTACTACTGCGCGACTGCACGGGGAAATGAGGGAAATCTGAATTGTATATCTGCACAACTATTGAAAGATAATTGATAAAAACATTTACCTGTGGATTAATTTACCTGTTCACAGTTTTCTACGTCATCAAATAAAATCTTATTCTCGCTTTTCACAGATATTGCAATTTGTGAATGGTAAATATATATTGATATGTATTGATTTCGATTTAAATAAACATAAACATGAAACAAAACTTTAAGAGTGAGGTTTCTTATAACCTAGAACCTGGTTTAAAACGCCAGCTGCTGTTTTACCACTGACCGTCCCAAGTGTCAACCCTTTTACGTTTGTTGTATTATATATTTAGCTTCTCCCTTGTAAGTGTTGATTGTTTTGACCGCATGTTTTTGGTGAACTACGGTCTGTGAATGCAACATATCCTGTTCGATTTTGGTATCTTTTTAAACTACGGAATGCTGGGAAGAAACTAATAAATCAATCTCATTCTCTATACCCATGCTGTGGATGCGCCAAGACGTCGCGGAGGGATATTTACTTAAAAACTTCACGCGCAAAAAACGTAAACAAACCGCGTTTTGAGCAGATTTCAGGATGGCGGTCAAAATGACACAGGAGATGTTCACGAACTGTATTCAGCTGATTTGTACAAAGATGACACACATAAACAAATACATGTATTCGTTTTTTTACACAGTGGATTTTAAGGTTTTTACGTGTTTTGTCTATTCTGTTTTATTAAAAACACAATGTCTAGGCATTTACAAATCGCCGACTGTTTCGAAAATTTAAGTGAAATTTTAGCTTTTAATCAAATTGATAATTACTATTTGTTCTTTTAGCGAGAAAAAATGTCTAATCACACAAAAGTGGGTCTTAGAATGATCCCAATGAAATAAAACATGTAGTAAAACGATCGTGCCTCAGCCGAGACTCAGTCTCGGATCCAGTGACAGCACTCAAAATTGACAGAATACTCTGGTGGTAAGGTCATCCTTTAGATACCCCTCCACGGCATATAGTGTTACCCTTGTCTGGTCGTTTGATTTCTCATCTAGTAAATCATACAACTTCCAAATGGCATGGAAAAACATGTTCATACTAAAAAAGTCAATAAAAAATGAGCTTGACCGACTTACACACTATTGATTATTGTGTATCTGTGACTGACAGCGCTAAGGCGGGGCATCCGTGTCAAATGGACACAGTTATAGGTTGATGGTTGTTTGAATGATGTTTACCTCATTTTCAGCACATTGTTAGGCTATATATGACAGTCACTTTTTTGTGTGTGTTTTGTGTGTGTGTGTGTGTGTGTGTGTGTGTGTGTGTGTGTGTGTGTGTGTGTGTGTGTGTGTGTGTGTGTGTGTGTGTGTGTGTGTGTGTGTGTGTGTGTGTGTGTGTGTGTGTGTGTGTGTGTGTGTGTGTGTGTGTGTGTGTGTGTGTGTGTGTGTGTGTGTGTGTGTGTGTGTGTGTGTGTGTGTGTGTGTGTGTGTGTGTGTGTGTGTGTGTGTGTGTGTGTGTGTGTGTGTGTGTGTGTGTGTGTGTGTGTGTGTGTGTGTGTGTGTGTGTGTGTGTGTGTCCTGAGTAGAACCAGTACTGTATACCTCCTACCAGCCGTAAGCATCGGAACCTTCTCACTTGTAAACATGTCGAGCTCCCAGTGGGACCTGTCAAGTCTCACGCATTGGCCATTGAGCGTCTGACACGCATTTTTGTGTTAAATCACGCTCACACGCATACGTTCTAATATGATTCTTGAACGGTTCAAGAACAAGTTCCAGAACTATTCTAGAACTGTAGTTCTTGAACAATTATCCCTCAACCGTTCATAAACTTCTGTTCTTGAATGGTTCAAGAACGATAGTTCCAGAAATTGTGTCTCATTTAACGTTCAAGAGCTGTATCTGAACTCTTCTAGAACAGATGAAGAACATTTCATGAACAGTTCTTGAACAAGTATCCCAGAACCGTTCAAGAACAGTTCATGAATGAAACTTTTTTTTTTAGAATGGAATCTCCAGCACATACATGTATGCATATAAACAAGTTCAGATTGTTGATTGTAAATCTCTTGTAAACTACGATAAACACAAATTTATTTTTTCTTATTTTAATATGTCCTTTTTTCCAAAATTACCTTAGTAAATTGGTGCAAAATTGGATCTCTCCACAAAAGTGAATAAACATTTTGTTTTCAGAACCATGGTCTAATAACCATGGTTGACCATCATTAACCTGCGTTGACAATGGTCTTAAAATCGAGCAATATTGACACCATGGACAACCATGGTCAGAAACATGGACAACCATGGTCATTTCTGACCATGGTTGACCAGGGTCAAATGACCATGGTCTTAACATATATCAAAATTAGCACCATGGTCAATTCAGACTGAATATTACCTTACCCCACCCAATCCTTACACCAACAATTTGCTTATTAATCCTGTTGTTGTGTAGGTTTTGTTGAATAAAAAAGACTTATTAATGTACTTCATGTATTCTTACCTCTTATGTTCCAATTCATTTTGAAATATCCGACTTTAATCTCTGTTTTTCTCAAATTTATCATATTTCCAAATACAATTATAAATGTCAAGCAGATGGTGCTGGAAACAAAGGGACAGTACACTGTTCTTAATTAGTTCTTTAGCAATTTCAAGAACAAATGAAGAACAGTTTAGGAACATCAAGGGTTCTTAAAGTGTTCTTAATTAGTTCTTATATATGTTTTATTTATTTTATACATTTATAGTTCCTGAACTGTTCTTAAATTGTTCCTGATATTGTTTATTTATTTTTTTCTTATTTTAATATGTCCTTTTTTCCAAAATTACCTTAGTAAATTGGTGCAAAATTGGATCTCTCCACAAAAGTGAATAAACATTTTGTTTTCAGAACCATGGTCTAATAATCATGGTTGACCATCATTAACCTGCGTTGACCATGGTCTTAAAATCGAGCAATATTGACACCATGGACAACCATGGTCAGAAACATGGACAACTATGGTCATTTCTGACCATGGTTGACCAGGGTCAAATGACCATGGTCTTAACATATATCAAAATTAGCACCATGGTCAATTCAGACTGAATATTACCTTACCCCACCCACTCCTTACACCAACAATTTGCTTATTAATCCTGTTGTTGTGTAGGTTTTGTTGAATAAAAAAGACTTATTAATGTACTTCATGTATTCTTACCTCTTATGTTCCAATTCATTTTGAAATATCCGACTTTAATCTCTGTTTTTCTCAAATTTATCATATTTCCAAATACAATTATAAATGTCAAGCAGATGGTGCTGGAAACAAAGGGACAGTACACTGTTCTTAATTAGTTCTTTAGCAATTTCAAGAACAAATGAAGAACAGTTTAGGAACATCAAGGGTTCTTAAAGTGTTCTTAATTAGTTCTTATATATGTTTTATTTATTTTATACATTTATAGTTCCTGAACTGTTCTTAAATTGTTCCTGATATTGTTTATTTATTTATTTCTTATTTTAATATGTCCTTTTTTCCAAAATTACCTTAGTAAATTGGTGCAAAATTGGATCTCTCCACAAAAGTGAATAAACATTTTGTTTTCAGAACCATGGTCTAATAATCATGGTTGACCATCATTAACCTGCGTTGACCTTGGTCTTAAAATCGAGCAATATTGACACCATGGACAACCATGGTCAGAAACATGGACAACTATGGTCATTTCTGACCATGGTTGACCAGGGTCAAATGACCATGGTCTTAACATATATCAAAATTAGCACCATGGTCAATTCAGACTGAATATTACCTTACCCCACCCACTCCTTACACCAACAATTTGCTTATTAATCCTGTTGTTGTGTAGGTTTTGTTGAATAAAAAAGACTTATTAATGTACTTCATGTATTCTTACCTCTAATGTTCCAATTCATTTTGAAATATCCGACTTTAATCTCTGTTTTTCTCAAATTTATCATATTTCCAAATATAATTATAAATGTCTAGCAGATGGTGCTGGAAACAAAGGGACAGTATTCTAACCGATTTCAAGAAGTGTTCTTAAACTGTTCTTAATCAGTTCTTTAGCAATTTCAAGAACAAATGAAGAACAGTTTAGGAACATCAAGGGTTCTTTAAGTGTTCTTAATTAGTTCTTATATATGTTTTATTTATTTTATACATTTGTAGTTCCTGAACTGTTCCTAAATTGTTCCTGATATTGTTTAAGAATGGTATTAGAACACTTTAAGAACATTTCCTCTTGATACAAGTTCCTGAACTGTTCTTAAATTGTTCCTGATATTGTTTAAGAACGGTATTAGAACACTTAAAGAACATGTCCTCTTGATACAAGTTCCTGAACGGTTCTTAAATTGTTCCTGATATTGTTTAAGAACGGTATTAGAACACTTTAAGAACATGTCCTTTTGATACAAATTCTGGAACGGTTCTAAATTTGTTCCAGAACATTTCATGAACGGTTTAAGAAGCAACTAAGTGCGTGAAATGGCCAAGAACTGTTCTTTAAAATGTTCTAGAAATGTTCTAGAACATTTTAAGAACAAATATTCTAGAACAATAATCAAGGATGATCAAGAACAGATCAAGAACTGTTCTTAATGTTCTAGAGCAGTTCATGAACAGTTCTTAAAGACAAGAACAGAATTTCGCCGGGGATGTTCTCACGCGTTCTGAATAGTTGCCTAAATTTTTTTGTTGCCGACTTCTTTTTATAAAATGTAGTTCACCCATTTAATTTCTCCACCCAATATGCTCAATTTCCTTTTTTCTTTGACGTTGAAATGTGTGTTTAAATGTATGTTAAAAATAAGATAAATAATTATTTGTGACAAATAAATTCTATTAAATTGCACACCCGATTACCGGCAACCGTAGGCACAGTTCGGCAGCCGTAGGCACAGTTCCCGGTAAAAAAAAAAACGAGTTTCAAAAGGGTAAATAAATCTAGTTTTATGACTTGTTAGCCTTAAACTATTAGAAAAGTGAATCGGCCATTTTAATTTGGAAGGAATGTTGTGTATGTCACCTGATTCCCGTGAAATTTGAACCTATATTATGCGAGTTACGGTAGGTTAAATGTTGAAATTAAGCTAAAAAATGTGATTGTAGAAAGTTAGAGACCTGGTACTCGGTAAATAGTCAAGTTTAAGAGATTTCAGACATACTGCCATAAAATATAATCTTTCCTGAATAAACAGTCCAAATTTTAGCCCACAGAACATTTTATTAAAATAATTGTGGGTTTTTAAACACGACCGGGTATTGAAAAATGGCAGGAGTACGGTACAGTTCCATTATTTATTGGCAGGTAGCTAGTACAGTTCCGAAACATGGCAGGTGTATGGTACAGTTCCAAAAACATCGGACGCTAAAGTATTTTCTCCTTTGGTATAGTGGTGTAATTTCGAAAACACTAATGAAGAAGTACTGTATATAGAATTATATACATCTTCGGTCCTTCCATAAATGTTTAAGAAAACCCACCAACCGTAGGGAAACGTGAATATAGGCTCGTTTGAACCTTCATTCCGACGGTACAGTACAGAGAAAGGCACGTTTTAATAACAATCGTATGTTGTGCTGAGTTGCGTCCCCTTTTTATAATTCACCATTTATGATAACAGGCGTATGGTATTTAGATGTTTTGGAATAGATTGCTTAATTTTAATTATTGCATAGTTGAACACATCACATTAATTACGTTTTAAGGCCATTCTATGTAACTTAATGTATCTGAATCAAATGTCTACTGATATATAGGACACGCATATAAATCAATAATGTAGTCGCTCAAAAGTGTACTTAACTCAAAAAGTAATAATCATAGGACAATATTTAAAGCTGGCATCAAATTGTAACGGATATAGCGCAGATACCCACGAAAGTTCAAAGTTGACACATGCAGACATTCAAACTTTTTTGCTTTGGTGAGACGAAATACTAGTCTAAATAAAAGTTTAGTGTCTGAATTTCCCAAAAATGTCCTCATCGGCAAAATCAGAATATCTATCATAAAGGTGTGACCACTTTAAGTGTACCTAATTAGCTTAAATTTTAGCTTAATTATGCTCATTAGGCAAACTTTAAATGGTCATAATTTGGTTAATGATGACATTTTGTAAAGCCCTGTTATTGCTCTCTAAGTAAGCATAAAGTGTATTTTGCCTTACCATGGGTATCTTTTGAGCGACTACATTATTGGTTTATATGCGTGTCCTATATATCAGTAGACGTTTGATTCAGATACAGTGGCCTTAAAACCTAATTAATGTGATGTGTTCAACTATGCAATAATTAAAATTAAGCAATCTATTCCAAAACATCTAAATACCAAACGCCTGTTATCATAAATGGTGAATTATAAAATAGGGGACGTAACTCAGCATAACATACGATTGTTATTAAAACGTGTCTTGACCAATGTTAGGTTGCATGTTAATGTGTGCCGGACGACAAAGTGATCTCTAAGCGTATGTCATGCTACGCAAGTAGATACAAGAATGGGTACAACTCTGCATTGAATAACTGATAAGGAAAATATGTATAAAGTTTCATGACCATAGGCCTATATATTGACAAGTCATGGACTAGGTTAGGTTGAGGTTAAAGTTTTATAAAATAGGGCATAACTCCTCCAAATGAAATTCAGAGTTATTGGACATGTCAGTAATACTGAACAAAGTAACTTGACAAGAACTGGATAAATTTATTAATGTAGTGGCCTATATACATATACATGACATTGTCATGTCATGTTTAATGGCAACAGAAATCGACGCGGCAATTCCGATTGCAAACCAAGCTGAACGGATAAGACAGGTCATTTTGGCCTTCATTTGCATATTTATTACACTAGTGAATTATGATAAATAGGTCGTGCAAGTTAGATGATGAAACATGCTTTTCAAAGTTCGGTTGCAGGTTAAAGGGACACCTGACAATCTTGAAGTTTTTATCAAGCATTACTTTCGATGTATAATCCAGTATAATCATGCTTGCATACATCATGGATATATATGTATGTAGATATAATATATGCATACATTGAATAAAATATTGAGTTTTAGTTTTTCTTCGTGGTTATGGTTATGTTCAATACAAATATGTATTTCTTCAACTTCTCAATGGATGTTGTTTTTTATTGACTTTGAGTACGAAACAACCAACTATACTTTCTTTCACATCACTCTCAATGGCACGGATGAAAGTGGTATTTATGCAGGAGGAAAACCGATGATCCAGGCATTTTTTGTTGGTGTAATAAGCATGTAGACGTAGTTCAAGATAATCCATTGAAATTATTGTTCATCACTTGGCTCCATTAGTTGCATACCATACGTAACCATGCAATTTGTGAAAATGGCAACAACTTGTCTGAAAAATAAAGAAAATGCACTAATTTAAATAGGTAAGATCTACCATCCATTCATCGGACACCTGTGGGTATGTCGGCTTTATACTTTATTTATTTTTTCAAATTTAAAATCGGGATAATTCAGATTGTTTTTAATCACCAATAAAACAAGGAGATACCAGTGTTTTAAAGGGAAACATGGCAATCTTGAAGTGTTTTTCAAGCATTGAAATTATAGCGTCTGGATTTATTTATCTAGTATCATTTTGACATTACACCTGCTTGCATATAATTAAATGACATTTTTTAGTTTTCACTTTTTCTTCTTATTCTACCATCCTACTGTATTTATTAGTGATATATTTTTTTTATTATCAACTGTTAATAACATCCAAACACTTTTCTTTATAATATTCATGTAATTAACAAATGCAAGTTATAGAAAAACTAACGTGAGTTTGAAAGAAAAGAGAAGATTGCCGTGTGTCCCTTTAACGGAGTCGGTGGGGTTACAGTCAGAGTCAGTAAACAGAAGTATTATTTTATTGGCTCTATTGAACATACAATTAATTTACTGAAATCTTTTACCATTTTTTTTTATATTTTTTTAAATTTGTAAATTAACTTGTGTATGTTGGTTCTTTATAAAGGGGCACTGTCCTAAGTAACGTATATATTGAGCATAAGCAAATTTACTGTCTGGTTTGTATTCAGTGAAATGTATTACATGGAAACGTGAGAATAGCGAATTAGGTTTTGATTATAGTAAAAACTGTTTTTTGTCTTGCATCACATAACTTTCCCGTATAGCTCAATTGGGAACGCATTCGTCTTACCCGCAAGGGTAATTTTAGTTTGTGCTTGGAGTTCAATTCCATGAATTGGTACTTTTTTCTACCGCTATTGAATTCCATCAAACAAATCTTATTTCTATTCAGTAAATATTAAATAATGGTAGTTGTGTAATGTTTGTCAACGTAAGCTACAAGTTACGACTAATGTAGCTTTATTGTTTCAATATAGTCGACTCGCTCGGTTTAACTTTTCTAGACGAGGTTTGAATGTATTTTAACTAAATAGTTTAAAGAATTGATTCACTTTTTTTTTTACCTTTTTTTTTTCAGCGTTTATGCGGTTTTAAATGCAGGTAGTGAGCGTGTTGCCATTCGCTAGCTATCAGCGTTTAAACTGTACAAATGGCGAATTTAACGCTAATAATGAATGACAAATTACACGAATAGCGATACCGGAATTGCAAATTCCACAAACGCCATAGAATTTGCAAAATAAAGCTAATCAATTATTGTTTACTCTATTTTTCCTTTGCTAAAGTATCAACAATAACGTGCCTTGAGAGTTTGATAATGATAAAAAAAAGTGCAAGAGATGTAACAGAGTCATGCATGGGGGTCTTAACTTACACATGATTTATATTTGAACTTCAGTTATCTAAAGACGTAGGATGTTGTTGTTTCCTCATTAAGTAGTGTCATTCAGCTGACCAATCAAACTTTGACCACTACATGTATAATCATCATATTAGTGGTACTAAACTTAGATTCGATATCCTGCAGAAACAGGATTCGTGTAGGGGTGCTGTTAGTATATATTGGCCTGCCTAAAGCGGCAGAGACACAGCAGTTACCATAGGCAGATAGTGCTAAAGGTTAGGCTGTCGGTTAGGATCTTGGTTCGATAACGAAGGTTCGGTGTTACGAACTTTGCTGGTGTTTACGGCAACACGATTGTTGTTAGAGTTAGGAAGTAATTGAATCTGACTCTGTTGCAGAAGTAACTGATTAACTTTATGTTTTGAACTGAACTTGCTTACATCAACAATTATTTGTTTAATAAAACTATTCGATAACTTTGCTATTCAACGTAATAAACTATACGAACTTTGACACGTGTGTGTTGTGTTGTTACACGTGCTACTTATTTCAAGACACACGTGTCAAAGTTTGTATAGTTTAATACGTCAGCTGTATGACGTACACTACTTAATGAGGAAACAACAGCATCCTACGTCTTTAGATAACTGAAGATCAAATATAAATCATGTCCTGGTATATCCGGATAGTGTCACTTAGCCACTTATGAACCCCCGGTTTCATCTGCTGAACACATCATACATGTATAATGCAATGCCTAAATTTTACCAGTTATAGAAATATAGTTGTCAGCATTTTCCTTTTATTTTACGTTAATAAAATACTCATAAACGAGAAATGATAATGTATAAGTTAAGTCCCCCATGCATGACTCTGTTACAGAGAACTAGACAACTACCGTCAGTGTATTTACAGTGTGTGTGTATATCTCCTTGAAAAATAAAGTTTATTTGAAATGAACGCTATTTCTTTTAAAAGAAAATATATAAATAAATAAAGTAAATGCAGATATGCAATGCAATGTTGCTATTTAATGAGCCGTGGAGCCCAGAAATATGACTTGAAATGCATGTATGTAAATCAAAAGAAAATCATTTTTCTTGAGCCAGGGCCTTTTTACCAGTTTTGGGGAAGGGGCCTTTTGGCCTAAATTGGGGAAAAATCCATGAATGGGGAATGAAATTTCCTGAGGTAAGTCTTCCTAAATATATTATTGACATCATGATGTGAAATGCTTTGTTCACCATATAAATAAGACCTGCATACTGTTACATTACAAACCTCTATGCAATCCATGTTTTTAGTTTTCCTTCAACCTTAACAGTCATCTCGTCGAACCAAGAGTCGCAGCGGATGTCAGATCAAAATATGTATTTGGTTCTGAAGTCATGCAGGCATCATATCTCCCTATGGAAATAAATGAAACAATATATAAACAGTTACACATCTATCATCTAAAATTTGAATATTTCATTAAGGATTACATTTTATTTTAATTTACAGTAAACTTGTTAGATTGAATTGGAGTTTATAGTCGCACCAACAGCTAAGGTCATTTGGCGACTTTCCAGCTTCCATTGATGGAGGAAGACCCCAGGTGCCCCTCCGGGCAATTTTCGTGCACGGGCGGGCACCTGGGTAGAACCACCGACGTTCCGCAAGCCAGCTGGATAGCTTCCTCACATAAAGATTCCTAGGCCCCTGAGGGATCGAACCTACAGCGGTGAGGGGCGAGTGATTTCAAGTCAGAGACGTTAACCACTCGGCCACGGACGCCCCCCAAACTTGTTAGAACATAGATTGGTATAAAACATGTTGGCTATGACACTAACTTGTTTGTGGTTGGTTGGCCTATATATTTTTTCAAGAAATGGAAGGCCATGTAAAATAATAGGATATGGTCGGCCTATTTTTTTTTCAAAAAATGGCAGGCCATGTAAAATAAAGGTTATGATCGGTCTAATTTTTGTTTCAAGAAATGGCAGGTCAAGTAAAATAAATAAGGGGTTGAGGGGTTGGCAGGGACAGATGTTTTGAAACTGTTGTTCATGTTGTACTATCCATTGGTCACACGTCAAGTTCTGAGGTTTGACACTGCCCATCATAGGTATTCCCTTTCATAGCCATACCACAGTGAATGTGAAATCTTGGTCGGGGGGTAACGAGAACGAATAGAGCCCGAATTGGAGGAGAAATTGTGTGCGAGTCCGATTTAAATTATCACCCGCGCACACACAAAAGAGAAAGTTGATCCTCGCAATCATGCGAATTGTCAGGGTTGATAAATGCAATCAGTTTTAGGTTTATTTCAGGATGTCTCTAACCACCTCAACGTTTGTAAATGAATGTGTATGAATAACCCATGCCATGGCATGGAAACATGCATGTGCTTCGCATAAAAAATAATCAAACAAATCTTACAGAAAAACGAATACGCAGAACTTATACAAAGGCGTTCACGCCAGTAACAGAGGTACGCGTAAAATCGATAACGGCAGTCTGAATCGATAGTTGTACAAAAACAAAATGGCGATTTTTTCAAAGAAATAGTCCGGCACTGTTCACAAAAAAGAATCCCAGTAGCGGAGTATCAAAATAATCAAAAATGCGGAATAATTAGTTCCTGGCGCACCCACAGATGCATCTTGCAAAATAAGAAAACATCTAGAAAATGGATTGAACATTTTAGGCGTGTTGCAGTATATTACCTCTCACGAACAAACTCAATATAACTGAGTATGCTACTTTTCTCTCTTGTTTGTGCTTGTTGCTCCCAAGAATCCCCCTTTCATTATTTATTAATGCGTTATTACATAAGTAAGTCACTGATCCAAATGCTGGCTAAACTGAACGTTTGATCGACATTACTGTATATACGGACCGCGATATATCTAATGCAAGAATAACATAACAAAGAAATTCGCTCACTAAATTCTGGGAAAAGTCCAGGACCTGACGGTACCTGCTTAGAAACTGTTTAAGCAGACTTTATATGTTAGTATTCCAATTATCAATAAGTAATTCATCAAAATGTTTGAAAATGTTCGAAAAGTCCAGTACCTGATGGTACCTCCTTAGAAACTAACCCGCCAAATAACGGCAACATTACTACAAAAATCGTTTATCAAAACTCGACTCAGGTGTTCAGGTCATATAATAATAAATATGAGCCGACTCCCGCCAGATTGAAATTCGGCGCTATTAATTTCACAAGCGAGTCCCAAATCTAGTCTCAACTTTCAAGCATACCGTGCTAGTGCTCTTATGCAACTATCACAGGTGGTGAGTGGGGCCTGTGTAACCAGGGGTACATTTTAAGGCCAGTCCGTGCAAATTTAATGTAAAAATGACATGCTTACATAAAATTGTCAGTGGGGAAACTATGCTTTCCATTGATTGGTAAAGGAATATTATTATAACGTTTGACGTATAAATATTTCTGATTAAAATGAAATATAGGTTAAGAGAATCCATGCAATATTCCTTTATTACCATTGGTCCATTTCTTTTTTAACCGAGCATCAAAACTGTCTTATGTTTGTGTTAAGAACGGGAAACAAATATTGTACATATAGGCCGTACGCGGAAAAAGCACCTGTTTCAGTTTCAGAATCCTTTTCACAGACCCGCCTTTCAAACTGATAGAAAGAAAAGCGGATATATAGATGAATGAATACATATACATACACTATCATTCTGATCATTCTTCTATCATGCATACACTATTTTTCTGTTCATTCTTCTATCCATCATTTTGTCATCTATCTATGTGTAAGGAGTGCCTGTTAACCTACCTTCGGCATGCAGAAGAGCAGAAGTTGTTGTCACAACATTTTTGATGTCAGACAACAGTTTACCATAGCATGCTACCTATAAACTGTACAAAAGAACTTTTTCCAGGAGATGAAAGTTTACGAAAAAAATGCTAAATTTTGCAGCGGAATGGAAGCTGGATTTGGACAATGGATTCATGATTGAAGCCAACTACAAAATGCATTCCTTTGTGTAGATTTGATTAAGTTACATTTATTTAACCCTTTCGCCGCCACAGTCAAAAACATTGATTTTACGACCAGTGTAGGCCCAGATCAACATGTACACTATGTGTAGGCTGATCAGGGTTACAATGTTCGCCACTCAGTAAGAATGCTTTCCCAAACACTTGTTATATAAATATTACCGGAAGGTTTAGCAGATGACATTTGAAATTTGGCGGCGAAAGGGTTAAACGATTTTTTCCAGTTGATAAATGATATACCTCAAGAAATTTATTTCAAAAAGTTGACAATGAATCATAGAGCACTTTCATTTGTTTGGAAACTCTGCTAACATTTTACAATTTATAGGAAAAAATATCACCTTTAAATCATATTGTACTTAAGTACAGAATAACAAGAAAACAAGTAAATTATAACATAAATTATTTAATGACTGAATAACAACACCAAAAAACAAGTACATGTAGCAAAGAACAAACTTTTATGCGAAACTATATATTGCAACATTTTTTATTTTTTTTTGTTCAACCACCCAGTGGGTGCTTTTCAAAAAAAGTTTTGTAAAACCAAAAAATAAAAAATAAATGGCCTAAACAGCTAAATACATTAGATTTTAATTTTTTACATGTTAATAAATATTAAAAACACGATTTCCATGCATTTACAAATCGCTGAATGTTAATAATTATACACACGTTTTTGGAAAAAAAAGGATACATTAAAATCGCCTCCGTTTGTCCGTCCGTCGGTCCATCTGTCCGTCCATTCGTTACCATAATTATCTCCTCCTAAACCGCCGAACGGAATTAAGCAAACTTATGGTATGACTTCACCATAATATTATGATGACGGCGTGAAAGAGCAACATTAGCTTTGACTCCGCACCCAGGGGCCCTCGGTGTGTGTGGGGTGGGGGAGAACGGGAGGTGAAAAAGTCAAATACACTAAAAAAATCATTTTTTTTAACTGGGCAAATATACAAGAATACAAAGCATATCAAACAATGTCAGTGTTTCCACCTTGGAGGTGTGCCGAGGTGGAGATAGTGGGGCTGTGTGTGTGGGTGGGGGGGGAGGGGGTGGAGAGGGGGGGAGGGAGGGGGAGAGAGGTAAATTCGGTCAAATATCTATTTTTCTTTCTCAATAAAATGTATTTTGGGAATATCAGTATAATTTGCTCCAGGGTCACCATGGGACTCTGGGATAAGGGTCAAAAGTTCAAATAACCTATTCATTTACAGTGTCATACATGTATACAGAAAAACATAAATAATACTATTTCTGATCTGAGTATCAAAGAACGGTCAAAATGATTACATGTAAATGGATACAGGATTAAAAGGACAGGGTTAAAAGGAATTGACTGTGTGAAGAAAACGTGGATATTTGCGATGGCGCGCCATCGAATTCGTTTTAGTTACAGTTTATTATTATAGCGAGAAAAAAGACAAAAGCAGTTACCCCTAGCAAAAATCTTCCTCTACAAACCTGCAAAATGTCAAAGGAAAAAAGCTTTTTTTTCCTACCCAAAAATACGTTTCATGATCGTCCATAAAAACAAGAGGCCCAAGAGGGCCTGTGGACGCTCTACTGGCTAACACGGCTCTTATCAATGAAGTGAGTGACTGCCATTTACGTTTTTTTGAAAGTTTCGGGCAAAAAACAGCTTTTTAACTAAATCAAGGGCCAAAACTAAAGAATCTGGTAAAGTTTGGTAAAGATCAGATGAAAAATGAAGGCCCTCCCGTGTTAACGAGGCAAAATATAGCATGTTTAACTAAATCAAGAACTCCTCTGTTACTGGTCCGACTGGTCCAACAGAGCTAAAAAAAATATATTAAAAAAAAAATAGAAAAAAAAAAAAAAAAAAGATATATTAAATAATAAAAAAATCAATAAAAATTTAAAAAAAATAAAAAAATAAAAAAATAAAAAAAAAAATATTAAAAAAAAAATTCACTATACATGTCTATGTAAAACATGTGACCCTTGGGGCGGGGTCAAATGTGACCCGAGGGTAACCATTTGAACAAACTTGGTAAAGGACCAAAGCTTATAGCAAATGCAAAGTATTAAACCTCTGGCTCTTGCAGTTCCAGAGAAAAAGATTTTTTTCAGTTTTTCCCTATACAAGCATCAATGTAAAACTGTGACCCCCGGGGCGGGACCAGATGTGACCCCAGGGTCCCCATTTGAACAAAATTGGTAAAGGACCATAAGCTTATAGCAACAGCAAAATATTAAACCTCTGTCTCTTGCAGTTTCAGAGAAGAAATTTTTAAGTTTTTCCCTATACATGTCTATGTAAACATGTGAACAAACTTGGTAAAGGACCATAAGCTTATAATAAATGTAAAATATCAAACCTCTGGCTCTTGTAGTTTCCGAGAAGAAGATTTGTAAAAAAAAATCCTATATAAGTCTATGTAAAACTGTGACCCTCGGGGCGGGGACAAATTTGACCCCAGGGTCACCATTTGAACAAACTTAGTAGAGAACCATAAGCTGATGCTACATGTAATACATGAGAGCTCTGTGGCATGTGGTTCCAGAGAAGAAGATTTTTTTCAGTTTTTCCCTATACAAGCCTATGTAAAACTGACCCATGGGGTGGGGCCAAATGTGACCCCTGGGTCACCATTTGAACAAACTTGGTAGAGGACCACAAGCTTATAGCAAATGCAAAATATTAAACATCTGGCTCTTGCAGTTTCAGAGAAGAAGATTTTTTAAGTTTTTCCCTATACATGTCTATGTTAAACATGTGACCCTTGGGGCGGGGCCAAAAGTGACCCGAGGGTCACCATTTGAACAAACTTGGTAAAGGACCATAAGCTTATAGTAAATGCAAAATATCAAACCTCTGGCTGTTGTAGTTTCCGAGAAGATTATTTTTTAAAAAGAAATCCTATATAAGTCTAAGTAAAACTGTGACCCCCGGGGCGGGGACAAATTTGACCCCAGGGTCACCATTTGAACAAACTTAGTAGAGGACCATAAGCTGATGCTACATGTAATACATGAGAGCTCTGTGCCTTGTGATTTCAGAGAAGAAGATTTTTTAACGTTTTTTCCTATATGTCTATATGAAAAACATGTAAAACCTCAATATACAAACTTTGGACCCCCGGGGCACGGCCATTTTTGACCCCGGGGACTTTATTTGAACAAACTTGATAGTCTAGGCGTTGGCGATCATTTTAAAAGAAAAACTGTTGAAATCTGTCCAGCGGTTCTGGAGAAGAAGATTTTTTAAGGTTTCGACCATATATGGTAATGGCAGCCATCTTGGATGTAGCGCTGACCTAATTTTAACAAATCTAAAAAGCATTTACCTAAGGATCATCTATGTGAAGTTTGGTCAAAATTAGCCAAGTGGTTTCTGAGGAGAAGTTGTTTGAAGAAAAGTTAACGGACGACAGACAGACGACAGACGACGGACGACAGACGACAGACAGACGACGGATGACGGACAACACACCATCCCATAAGCTCTGCTGGCCCTTGGCCAGTAGAGCTAATTACACACGGAAAACCCGAGACGTTTTTCAACCCTGTGCTTCCAATAAAACACTTCCAAACTCACGTTTTGTTATTTAAATTCATCAATAATTTATACAAACCATTTCCTTATAAAAGAAAAATCTTTTGCGTGGTCTACTTTTTAAAAAAAAAGTACAGTCTATGTTATGTTGTAAAAAGTATCTCCACAAAGAAGTGAAATAGCAAAATGTCCGCTGTTTATCGATCGACTTCATTTTTGTTTTAATTTTGTAATTCGAATTTTATGGGTATTTTAACAGCGAGAAAAAAGAAAAGAACATAAACGATGAGTTTTATTCTTCCTCTAGCAGTATGTAAATGTTCAAGAAGATTTGAAATTAGTGTTGTTTTCTACCTAGAAAAACCTTTGGTCACCACAAGTGTTTCGAACGTTGGTTTGTGTATTGTTGTTACACGACATAGGACAATGAACAAAGTGTCATTCAGCGGCCAAATGCCAATGCTAATAAATAGGCAACATGATAGATTGATAGATCTTTTAAATAAGTCTATGTCGTGTCCTCCCCCCCAACCCATCCCCCTCCCCCCCCCCCCCAACACACCGACCCCTCCCCCTCCCCACCCCGACCCCGAAGACCACAATCGAATACACAAGTTATAAGAAGAGTGACTACAGCCCATACTAGACGTCAAAGTAAGTTTTAATAGTAAAGTCATAGAGTGAAAAGAATTACGCAGACAGTTGTGTCAGCTTCTTTCAAAAAGAGGACACGTGTCTGTAGCTTTGGTCGGGGAGCCTACAAAAAACAAAATTGCATTATTTATTCATTTAATCCCTACTCCCGCCACCTTTTTTTTTATAAGTCAACTCAATACTGTACTCAAATGAACTAGTGGTTTACTAGCTTATATTGACTGGGACTATGAGCAACTTCTTTAACATGTGATTGGCACCGTGAGCCGTAAGTAGAATATAAATGACGTACATACCATTCGCTGCCTCTTGCTAAAGTAAACGCATTCATGTCCAGTGGTGTAACCATCTGCAGTAAACGCATTCATGTCCAGTTGTGTAACCATCTGCAGTAAACGCATTCATGTCCAGTGGTGTAACCATCTGCAGTAAACGCATTCATGTCGAGTGGTGTAACCATCTGCAGTAAACTCATTTATGTCAAGTGGTGTAACCATCTGCAGTAAACGCATCCATGACCAGTGGTGTAACCATCTGCAGTAAACGCATTCATGTCCAGTGGTGTAACCATCTGCAGTAAACGCATTCATGTCCAGTGGTGTAACCATCTGCAGTAAACGCATTCATGTCCAGTGGTGTAACCATCTGCAGTAAACGCATCCATGTCCAGTGGTGTAACCATCTGCAGTAAACGCATTCATGTCCAGTGGTGTAACCATCTGCAGTAAACGCATTCATGTCCAGTGGTGTAACCATCTGCAGTAAACGCATTCATGTCCAGTGGTGTAACCATCTGCAGTAAACGCATTCATGTCCAGTGGTGTAACCATCTGCAGTAAACGCATCCATGTCCAGTGGTGTAACCATCTGCAGTAAACGCATTCATGTCTAGTGGTGTAACCATCTGCAGTAAACGCATTCATCTCCAGTGGTGTAACCATCTGCAGTAAACGCATTCATGTCTAATGGTGTAACCATCTGCAGTAAACGCATCCATGTCCATCGGTGTAACCATCTGCAGTTAAAACGCATTCATGTCCAATAGTTTAACCATCTGCAGTAAACGCAACCATGTCCAGTGGTGTAACCATCTGCAGTAAACGCATCCATGTCCAGTGGTGTAACCATCTGCAGTAAACGCATCCATGCCCAGTGGTGTAACCATCTGCAGTAAACGCATCCATGTCCATGACCAGTGGTGTAACCATCTGCAGTAAACGCATTCATGTCCAGTGGTGTAACCATCTGCAGTAAACGCATCCATGTCCAGTGGTTTAACCAGCTGCAGTAAACGCATTCATGTCCAGTGGTGTAACCATCTGCAGTAAACGCATTCATGTCCAGTGGTGTAACCATCTGCAGTAAACGCATTCATGTCTAGTGGTGTAACCATCTGCAGTAAACGCATCCATGTCCAGTGGTGTAATCATCTGCAGTAAACGCATTCATGTCTAGTGGTGTAACCATCTGCAGTAAACGCATTCATCTCCAGTGGTGTAACCATCTGCAGTAAACGCAATCAATGTCCAGTGGTGTAACCATCTGCAGTAAACGCATTCATGTCCAGTGGTGTAACCATCTGCAGTAAACGCATTCATGTCCAGTGGTGTAACCATCTGCAGTAAACGCATTCATGTCCAGTGGTGTAACCATCTGCAGTAAACGCATTCATGTCTAGTGATGTAACCATCTGCAGTAAACGCATCCATGTCCAGTGGTGTAACCATCTGCAGTAAACGCATTCATGTCTAGTGGTGTAACCATCTGCAGTAAACGCATTCATCTCCAGTGGTGTAACCATCTGCAGTAAACGCAATCAATGTCCAGTGGTGTAACCATCTGCAGTAAACGCATTCATGTCCAGTGGTGTAACCATCTGCAGTAAACGCATTCATGTCCAGTGGTGTAACCATCTGCAGTAAACGCATTCATGTCCAGTGGTGTAACCATCTGCAGTAAACGCATTCATTTTCAGTGGTGTAACCATCTGCAAGTAAACGCATTCATGTCCAGTGGTGCAACCATCTGCAGTAAACGCATTCATGTCCAGTGGTGTAACCATCTGCAAGTAAACGCATTCATGTCCAGTGGTGTAACCATCTGCAGACTTCTTACACCTAGAGAACGTGCTCGTTTACCAATATCCCCGCTTGTGTACTGGACACATACCGGGCATGCTTGGTCCAATGGATTCCATCGTTTTCTACGTCATTGGCCAGAGTTAATAGCGATGCAAATTGCTGTAGCATGTGTAAGTAATCTAAAATGTTAACCCTCAGCCCGCTGTGAATGTAGAATATAATATATATGTTATTGTAAGCAGACATCTTTAGAAATAATACAATTATTGATTTCAATATGGTTAGATTGCAGCAGTAAATATTACAGTACAAGTATATAGTTAACGAAACTGTAATGAACACTATTTACAGATTAACAATAATTCAAAGTATGTTTTCAATAGGACGTAAGATGTTTTTAAATTAAAAAAAATTAAGTTCACATACGTGCGTATTCTGACTTAAGCATGAACCATTCATTCGCTGCCGGAACGGCAGCGACAGTAATTGCACATGGTAAAGTAGTAATGAATAGTTTCTTTGATTTTTTTCACTTTGATAACGCAATCTTATAATTACACATGGTAGCAATGAACACGTTATCTGTGTTGTAATGCACGCATCCCATACATGTGAGTAATTGTATTTCTGTGCTTATGTGTACTTTAGCACGTCGTGCTACAAAGATGAATATGTAATCAATTTGTAAGGCATGTCAAGGATTCGCCACCTTGATTCAAAATGTTTGGTTGCACAAATTGGGAAGAAAGTGTCTTTGTAAAACAAAAATGGTCATGGCGTGTTTACGTCTTCGTGACAACTCCTTTTTCGAATATTGTTTTAATACCCGTGACTTGGTCTGTTATTATGTTAAACTTTGTTCCCAGTTCCTACCCAGAAATAATGCTATTTTCTCTCGGCAGCTAATGTTTGGTAGCACAAATTGGGAAGAAAGTGTCTTTGTAAAACAAAAGTGGTCATGGCGTGTTTACGTCTTCGTGACAACTCCTTTTTCGAATATTGTTTTAATACCCGTGACTTGGTCTGTTATAATGTTAAACTTTGTTCCCAGTTCCTACCCAGAAATTGCGTAAAACCTTGCTTGTGATAAACTGTAATAAATTGTATGCATGTGACTTAAGAATTCTTGAGAATTCTTGGGAGAGATCATTGGTTTGCCATTGTATAATGTAATACTAAGTTCGCATTGCTTTGGTTACAAGGGTAGTGTTTTCGGTAATCTATCTAATTGCTTAACGGACTGAACATTGTTCAATCGTTTCCTTAGTTCAAACACCTTATATACGTATATTCCTAAATTTCGTGTTTCATTTTTATTTTCATGCTTCATCAAGTGTTTAATTTCATGAGACTAGGATTTTTCCAAAGGTATTGTTTTATATATATCTTTCTTAATTCATTGTAGCTTTTACATGCTAGTCTATTACAAAGTGATATTCGTCTTCTAACAAAATACATTGTTTACACTTTCTATCGTCGTATGGGACCCTTTCCGTTTTTTTCCATCGCCCTGTCACAACTTCAAGCCTATGTGAGGATAGTCTTAGTATTGTAAGGGCCGTTCGAAATTTATTGATATTTAAAACATCAAGATATTGATTAAAATCGAAAGTAGCTATAGATATTTATTACATAACTGTCATAATTTACATTGAACTATGAATGACGTAATTTTAGTATCACACAAAAAACGTTAGCCTATATCGTCACGATATAACTTTTGTATATCATTACTCGTGATGATATAACTTTGCCGGAACTACTTTCTTAACATATTTGTTAAAAAACACACTGGTTAAAGTTAAAATATATTTTTTAATTTCTTCTTTTACGTTAAGTTATATAATAAAGAGTATAATTAACAGTATAAATTTGATACTGAATAGTAATGTCACTCGATGAAAAAAGCACTTTTTTTCCTTCGTAACATAAATTCAGTATCAAATTTATGCTGTTAATTATTCTCTATACCTTGATGAATTGTTAAATTCTGAGTTCCCCTAATAGTCGTTTGCAAAAGCTCAAATGTGTCCTTTCTACTTGTTGGCCTTTATGGAAACCCCACACTTTTGAAGAATAATTTAACATGGGTGTAACAAGCTTGACAAATATATCAAGCGTGTTTTGGCTACAGGTTAGTAAAGTTATTAAGATGTTTAAATATTGCCTTTAATGACTGATAACATTTTATCAGTTTCATTAAATGATCCATCAGACGTAAAGACAATACCCAAGTACTTGAATCTAGCTCGTTTTCCTTATAATAAAATGTTAAATTATTTCGTAATCTTCTCCTTTTTTAAACACCATTACTTTTTTTTATTACAATTAACGATCAATTTCCATCTCTCAAAATATGCTGTACAGCTAATACGTTTAACGCTTTTTGTAAATCATTTTCCGATTTTGCAAATAGAATTATATCATCTGCATATAATAACAAACATAAATTATTCATACCCATCTCTACGCCCTCGACCCCATTTAATGTCAATTGTTCCTCTAAATCATTGAGGTACATACTAAACAAAAATGGCGGCAAGCATTCGCAAGCAAACATGAAAAATCGTCGCAGAGTGTATTCATATTCTTTATATCATTACATATATATTAAAGGCACACGACAAGTTATCATTATATATATATTAAAGGGACACACGACAAGTTATCAATACATATATGTTTAAGTGATTCACGGAGTTATCATTACATACACTACTCAACTTTTATAATCGGTCACTTTTCAAAGAATTCTATATTTTTTAATATTCATATTGTCATTTGAAATTTTAACTGGCGTCGTTTAACAAATATCGCTAACGATTTAAAAAACATTATGTGGTCCCACCTTAATATCATTAAGCGATGGGAAAGCTTATATTAGCAGGATTTTATAACGGATATTTCGACAATAAAACACGTTTAAAGACATATTTTACTGAACAGGGCGATAAACCGTTTAAAAGTGCCTATTAAATGTTTTAATTTTACAACATGCAAGCTTTTTACCCCGAAATTAAGGTTTTATTTCATACCTCATCCAAATCATGAAATTGAATTGAAACAGTCTGTTTTAATTCAAATGTACAACGTTTGGTTAGATTAGTGAGGTGTGAAATAAAGAGGTAATTTAACAGTGTTGAGTACAAAAAGCTATATTATTTTCACATTGTACTCCATCTGATATATAGAGTCCAATACATCTATATTTAGTAGATGTGGAGTCCAAGAATCCATATTCCGTATTTGTAATATGGGATTAGATGTGGAGTCCAAAAAGTCCATATTCCGTATTTGTAATATGGGAAGATAACTCAACTGTAAAAATCAACGAGTCAGTAACGATTTACTTCACAATTATATTTAAATTGAATTGAAACACTCTGTTTTAATTCAACTTTACAACGTTTGGTTAGATTAGTGAGGTGTGAAATAGAGAAGTAATTTAACGGTGTTGAGTACAATACTGAATTCAATTGGACTCGTACCCAGCAGACAGAATCCATAGTTGGACTCGGTTTCACTCTAGCATCTTTATTTTGTATCCGATCTTTACCAAACGTTCTTTATCTTTGAGTTATCTGTTCTTGATTTGGCAAACGTGTATACTTTTGTGCGCAATTTAGCCCCTCCAATTTTTATCTCACCTTAACCAAACTTATATAGTACTTAAATATACATAAGATCTCGGACGAGTTCTTGAATCAGCCAGATTCGATTGCTAATAGCTGAGTTATCTTCCCATGAATTGGCAAAAAATGCATAATGTTGCTTGAGGGCATAATAACTCCTCCAATTTTCATTCGATCTAAACAAACTTACTCCAGTCACTACAATTTTTATACGATCTTACCTACACTTATATCCATAGCATCTTGAACGAGTTCTTTAACCAGCCTGAATTGGAGTGCGTGGTCCAGTGGTAGAGCGCCTAACTCCAGATCGAGAGGTCGTGGGTTCGATCCTCACCTCGGCCTCGTTATTTATCCTTGAGCAAGATAATTAATCCACATTGCTTAGTACTGGTTCTACCCAGGAATCCATCGAGAGTGAGTTATCTAAGTTGCAATAACTTGTTTCGCAATCGATATAAAATAAATATGTTTAACTAAACATTAATAACTGAGTTATGGTCCTTGAATTATCGAACATTTCATAATTTGGCATTATGTTACTATAAAAACAATTTAATTTTCGATCTGATCTTAACCAAAACCAAACATTCAGAGTGTGTATAATGACATGATCATGGGCAAGTTTTTTAACCCGTAAATATCCGATGGTAACAAAGTGAGATATCTGCCCTTGAATTTGCAAAAATATTGCAAAAACATATTTTGACATTGTTACCTTCATAGCACTTTTATTTTTCATCCAATCCCAACCATTCAAACTTTCACATAATGTACACGTACAGGTTTTTTTTGGGCTGTTTTTATAGCCGAAATTCGGTCATATTCCCAATGCCAAAACATATCTTTTTTTCCCAATTAAGAGGAAAAAATTCCCAATTTTTAAAAAAAGAAATAAAAAAAATTAAGTGTGCCAATCCAATGATTGGGGTTGAGATAAATGCTTCTGTTTATCTTGGTGTACAAAAAAAAAGTATTAAAGATATAATTATGAAAGGAATGCTTTACTTTATATATTTCCGAATTTTATTAAAAATCGCGCTAAAATTCCCAATTTTATGAAAAATCGCGCTAAAATTCCCAGTTCCAGGTGTACGGGTCATGTTCCCAAAATCAAGAAAAAAAGCCCTGACGTATAGCATAATCAAGATCTTGCATAAGTTCTGTCGAAAATGGTTATGCTTCATGGCTGATTTTTTTCTTTTGTGTTTTTTTTTCAAAGCGTATTTCATAATGGTTCAGTTAATACATATGTGTTATTTACTGATTTATTTTTTAGCTCTACTGGGCTTATACAATATAATTTCGTCTGGCCGCGTGTGCGTTGGCGTCTATTAGCAGCAGTTTCTCTGAAACCGTTCAGCCAATTTTAATCAAATTTGACCATGGATGGAGCTAATGTAGAGAAACAATCTTCAAAACTGGTTTCTTTTCTGAAGCCACAGTTATACACTTACTGAGCATGAACAGCAGATACAACCAATGTCAACTATCCAATCAGCATCGGCCCTGGGGGTCAATCACCACCCCGGGGGACATAGCCCGTGGGTCATAATATGAAAACCATTGCTCCCCACCCTATAACCATATACATACTTACTGCGCCGTACGAACAGACGGATATGACCCTGGGGTCTATCTCACCTCTGAGGACATAACCCATGAGTCATTACTTTTGAGATCTTCACCCTATACCCATATTATCCACTCACTGGACATGAACAGACGGATACAACCATCCAACCAACATAGGCACGGGGTCCGTTCCCAACTATGGAGACATAGGATGATAGCCCCTGGGTCATAACTTAGAAACCTTTGAGATCCCCACCCTATAACCATATATACACTTAATGAGCATGAACAGACGGATACAGCCACCCAACCAACAATGGCCAGGCGTCCGCTCCCAACATTGAGACATAGGATGATAGCCCCGGGTCATAACTTAGAAAAGTTTGAGATCCCCACCATATAACCATATATACACTTAATGGGCATGAACAGACGGATAGAACGCTCCAAACAGCATCGGCCCTGGGGTATTTCCCCATCATGGAAAGATGTCGGTTCTGAACTCATCATATTTATCATGATTGGCATGAAATGTCTGATAGGGGATGGGGTCGGTGGGGTTGGGGCAGAGTAAACTTTGACCCCGCCCCTCCCCCACGCCCCCCACCACCAAAAATAAAAGGAAGGAAAAACGGTTAGCGCTCAAAAAGTCTATATAATGTTGAATGTTTTGGCGTATTTTGAGCATGGATAACAATTATATTTTGTTGTTGTTGTTGTTTGCTTGTCAAAAATCTTGTGAAAAAGTTTGATCCCCCCATATAATTGTTTGCCCCCCCCCCCCCCCCCCCCCCCCCCCCCCCCCCCCCCCCCACACACACACACACACACACACACCCGACCCCCGACCCCAATAATTGAAACATACTTTTTTATTGTCAAATATCTTTTCCCCTAGTTATTGAAACGTTCCTACGCCCATGGTTTGTATAACCATGCCGAGTATTCTTAACTACCTAACAACCCCGTTTACTTCACTGGGTGTAAACCGGTATCAGCGTGGATTTCGACAAAAACCAGTCACGGTTGCTCATCGACAGTGGTATCGGTTTCGCCACGAATAGTCAAGATTCTCATCGATGTCTGTTTACAAACGTGGATTTTGAATGAAAATGGTAAGCATTTTGTTTTTTAGAGAGTTTTTCACGCGAAATACATCACGCTAATATGTGTTAACAAATTATGTTTAACAAAAGTTGTTTGCATTGTTCTATATAAACCACATTTTATAAATCAATTTATAAAATGAAAGAATTCTTAAAAACTTCAAAACGTATAGCACTTTAATACATTATGCTTTATCAAAACATGTATACAAACCAGTAGAAAATATTGATTAGTTCATATTATTTGTCATAGGGTTAAAAAGAACTGTTTTAAAAAATAATGCATTTCATGGTTTCTCCCTGAAAGTGTCACGGCGTCTCGATGACAACATGTTTAATGTAACGATTACATTTTCCTCGTTTCAGAGTCTAACTAGCATATGCAAACATTATTCTCTGTGGTTTTCATCATGTACATAAGCGGTTAGACACTGTATCGAAAGTCAAAAGGACATGAAAAAGCAATAATATAGACAGCTGAATGAAATTACGGGATTAATCATAAAACTATGCCATTTAACATACACGGAAACGATACATAGTGTGTTTCATACCAACGTTAGTGCGTACACTTAGCTGCCTACTGTTCAGCAGGAGAACAATTAAAAACTATGAACACAACCATCATTATGGGGTGTCGTATTACCTTTGTAAACACCATGTGTTGATATCACCAAATGATGTTATTAATAAAAGCCAATACGGCTTTCCATACATAAATTCATGCGGTTTGTGTAGGCTTGTATGTCTGTGACACTGTAAGTGAGAAACTGTGACATTAAAATTGCAATCGTGATAGATTTATACAATAACTACATAATACAGGCAGTATTGACTTTTCGTTGCCCAACCGTGACTGGTTTTCGTCGAGAATCCATTTGCGTTGATACCAGGTTTACCCCCAGTGTATTTCACTGGGTTTAAACTCGGTATCAGCGCAAAATGATTCTCGACGAAAACCAGCCATGGTTGCTCATCGACAGTCAATTTATAAAATGAAAGAATTTTTAAAAACTTCAAAACGTATAGCACTTTAATACATTATGCTTTATCAAAACATGTATACAGACCAGTAGAAAATAATAATTAGTTCGTATTGTTGCTTTGCACCGTTAACGGTCAAACACATCTTATTGGAATGTGTAGACTTTGATCCTATGCGTCAAAGGTACTATAATGTTAATACTATGAAAGAGTTATTTGCTACAGTAGATTTTAGTCTTGTTTTAGATTTCCTGAAAGAGATCAGACTATATAAATCATTGTAATGTGTTCTTATATATATATACTTGTTTAAATACCCGTTGACGGGCATTCGTTGATTTACATACATAGTTTATATTACACCTTATCATCCCTTATTTTTTAATAGTTTTATCTTTATATATTTACATTAATTTTTAATTAATACGTCATTTCTTCATTTTTCATCAATTTTTGCGCACAATATGACCTATTTATGTGTCGACGTGCCGTAAAACACCATTCATTCATTCATTCATTCGTATTGTTTGTCATAGGGTTAAAAAGAACTGTTTTTTGTGTTTTTTTAAAAATATGCATGTAATGGTTTCTCCCTGATGGAAGATGAAAGTGATGGGTCCACCTTAAATGGACACACGGTAAGTTTGACCAGGGCTTTATATTTCAGTTATCATCCCAGGTTTGACTTAACTCGATTGCCGTGTGTCCATTTAAGGTGAACTCATCCTTTTCATCTTCCATCGATGTTCTAACATATACTTCCTTTATGCATATGGAAGTAAGTATAACATTCGAACAGGAAATGCAGCTTCACAGAACACAGTAAACCCAAAAAAACGCAAAAAGACAAACAAGAATGGCAATACATGTAGTAATAATAAAGGCATATGACGTCACAAACACAACAAAATGGAATGGTCAGTGGCAAAAAGGCCGCTGGGGGGTTTAAACCAGGTTCTAGGGTGCACCAAACCTCACACTTACCCTACTGTCATCCCAGTAAAACGGGACAGTGTAAATAAAGATTTTAGATTTAAACATATTTTATTGCCAATATTTTACATACAGATCAAATATAAACATATATACGATAGACATAGTATAATGACAAATGGGTTGGGTAACAAGTTCTACCAACATTAGATTAAACCCTTCCCAGTTAGCATTTTGAAATTGCGAATGTATATGGCTAAGAGTAATAAAATACAATGGCAAATACATTGAGATAGAATAAAGCTGAATAAGTAAATAAAATATAAAGAGAAAACATAATAGAGAAAGAGAGAGAGATAGAATAGTGAGAATAGTGAGAAAGACAAGTTTACCCCAATTTGAATTCCAGTCAGTTTAAGAACGCCTGAACGCTATCTAGAAAACATTTTCAAAATATAGTATACGCGCATAGTACGTGTAGATTGTTGAAAAACATCAGAGACAGATTATGTAAACCTATGTGTTTCTCGTATATATGTTTGAACTGCTTCGAAGAGACATTCGTTTTCTCTGTCAGTTAACTGTTCGCGACCATAAAGGATTGTTCTTATATTTAACGGGTGTAAATGGCGAGTGGATTGAAACAGTTGGAGCCGGTATGTGAAAAAAGTGTTACACTGGAAAAAATAATGTTCAGCATCTTCTACTTCAAATCCGCACTCGCAAACGGGTGAATCGCGTAAATGATTAAGGTATAAATCGCTATTAAGATTACTACACAAATTCCTCATTTTGGCATGTAAAACAGAAAATAATCGTTGACCACTTAAGTAGTATTTTGGTACCTTTGAACTCGGAAATACAGATGTTAATAGTCTTCTCTTGAAAATTGATATAGATTCCGAGTTTCGTATTTCTACTGACAGATTATTCCATAGGTTAAGAGAAGACGGAACAAACGATTTGTTGTATATTTCAGTTCTCCTAGCAATAGTGGCATAGTTGTCGTTATTTCTGAGAGGGTATGCACTGACATCTCCTACTAGCTGCGGAAAGATGTTTGAGATATAATTTGGAACGGATCCATTTTTAACATTATAAACTGAAATAAGTTTTTGCATTTTCCTTCTATCGGAAAGTGATACCCATCCTATTTCAGATATTAAACGATGTATGGATACTGAACGAGTCAGTCCCGTCACAATACGAGCTGCTTCATATTGTAACTTTTCCAAGCTATCTTTTTCGAAAGAAGTACATCCATCCCATGTAATGGAAGCATATTCTAATACTGGACGCATATAAGACAAGTATATCTGATTAAGTGTTTTACGAGCTACTTTATATTTAAGTATTCGCATTAAACCAAGAACCTTTGAAGCAGAAGCAATAATATTGCTAATGTGTTGGTGCCATTTTCCGTTATTACTTAATGTTACTCCTAAATGTTTATGGTTGTCAACAAAAGTCAACGGGACATTGTCTAGATATAAAGTTGGACGACGATCATTATTAATTAAAGAAAAGAACATTACTTCTGTTTTGGCAGGATTAAATTGTACAAGCCATTGATTTGACCATTGCGTAATCATTACTAGATCATGATTAAGGATTCCTTCCATGTCGTTTATACTAGATGTTGAGACTGATAGCGAACTGTCGTCAGCAAATAAACGAGTTATACTCAGCATGTTTTCGGCAATATCATTTACATATATTAAAAATAAAAGAGGGCCCAAGACAGAGCCTTGAGGAACTCCGGCAGTTACAGTTTTTGACTCGGAGGTTGCAGATCCAACATGGACTCTTTGCGATCGGGTTGAGAGATAATCAGATATCCAGGCTAAACGTTTTCCATCAATACCATATTGTTTTAGCTTAAAGCAGAAATTGGTCCTAAATCAACAAATCCGCTTTTGATATGTTTTTAAGTATTAAATATCATTATAAATACGATTATTACTATGCCATTGATGTATGTTCAGTAAAAATATGTTTTTAAAGATAAAAATCGAACAGGCGAACAGGCATTGCTAAAATATCGAAAAAAATCTAAGGGGAAAAACTCTTGCGCGAATTACCGGAAGTGACGTCATTGGGAACAAACTATTTTTTGTTTACATTGGGACTGAACGCAAAACAGTATACCTTGTGTGAAAATGCGAGAATTAAGCGATCATGATACCGAGTCAGAGGAAATGCCCGTGATAAGACGGTTACACGATGTGCAACCTTACGATTTTGAGCCAGAATACGTGTCTGAGGACGAAAATACATCGGATTCATCAACTGATGATGAAGTCGAACGCGGGGCAAATGGAGAGCTTGTAAAGACTATCGTGTCATGTCATTCGTTACGTTCAGAGGTTCATTACACTATTCACTAATCTAACAAAATAGTGTCTTTATACACTGACAGCAACAACAAACAAAAAACAACGTAAACATTGTTTTCATCGAAATCTGACAGTAAGTCACCCGCAACACTGCAATACCTTGGTACATACGCAATAACCGCGAAATGTAGTATATTCCGAATGAATGGACCTGGTCTAAATACGAGCGTCAGATTTTTTTTGCCGATAAGTAGACATGGAACAAATATATTTATTAGATATTATCCATAATTGATAAAAAATTAATGAAAACAATAATAAATGAAACAGCATATCATTTCTAGAGTATTATATATTTGCCATAAGTCGCCATTAACACCAAACACTCTAGGAGCGGTGTTTGTAATATGACACGCTCTGTAGTCTCCACTGCCCCCAAATATCAATACAGACTAATCAAATACTGCGGTGCACTATTGAAGTACAGCCTAATTAGGGTACATACGTCTGTATATCACAAAAGCACGCACCATTTAGGGAAACCTAGTTTTATGATATATTTCCTGTTTATTGCACTTACTTGAGCGGTGTAATACCGCCGAGGGCAGACGCGTATTGCACAAGACGGATATATCACATGATATGCAAGCTCTAATTGTCGCGCACAAAGACAGAACAATACTATGATTTAAATAATATAGCCAAATGTATTATGAGCACGATATAGACAGTTAGTAAGTATACTTACTCATATATACTTACTCCTGATATACAGATCGAAAACAGACCAAACATATGCAATTACCATAATATAAAGTATATTATTCTATTATACTTGTTTTACTTATTGCACGAGCTAAGAGGCGTTATTGTTGTTGTTTTGCAATAAAACATTACTGAATTAATATAAAAGCTAGTAATATTATTAATTTTCTGCCTTGTAATAGATATCCATGAAATATTTTGTATTTTTTTTCAAATCCATAGACCTATATATGTTGATAATATATATTTATAACACTATTGGCAGAAGGGGTTTATAATTTAAAATTATTAAAATTAAAATTTGGGAACAAAGACACAGTGTTTATTTCACCGGATTCATTTAAATTTATATGCTGAACGTTCTTAGCAATTTTTTAAAAAATGACGGCTACATATTATTAGCGCCGTCAACTCTTCATTGATTCACGTAAAGACGCATGCTTCTAATTCAACAGCTAAACATTCACGTGTATATAAAGATCTAAGACTATACACCTTTCTTCAAATTATCATACGTATACCCGATGAG